>JAMKQA010051448.1:0-30726 GCA_024699735.1 Posidonia australis | reverse complement strand
GATGAGTATGTATTGTTTGGCGACAGTCAAAGTGCTATTCATTTGAGCAAAAACCTATCATTTCATTCCAGGTCAAAGCACATTCGTGTCAGATATCACTGGATACGGGATGTGATCAACTCCAAAGAGATTGTGTTCAAGAAAGTTCATACCAATGATAATGGAGCAGATATGCTCACCAAGGTGGTAACCAGGGACAAGTTGAGCACTTGTGCTCAGATCGCTGGTCTTAGAAATTAGTGTGATAGATGGTTGGAGGGGGAGATTGTTGGGCCGTCCTCCCATCTCTTTCTTATTTTTTTTTGGCCCAGCCCACGTTTTTTTTGGGTGAGCATTATATGAAAATAATGCTACAGTGTTTTGAGGGACAGAACACCAGCGGGCGAGAGAAGAAAAAGAGGGACTTCTCAAGGGTTTCCCGTCTCGACGGTGCGGTGCTTGCTGGTGCCATCAGCGGAGAGGAAGGGCTGCGCGTGACCGTTTGCCCGGTGCTTGCGTGGAGGCGCGGAGACGCCGCTATTGCTGCTGCTACCCGGTGGAGGCGCAGAGGCGGAGGCGCGGAGGCGCCGCTGTTGCTGCTGCTGCCCGGTGCAGCGTGGAAGAGGGAGATCGTCCGACCGGCTGTTGCTGTGCCGAAGGAGAACGCGCAGGGGCAGAGGAACATCCGGTCCGTACACGCCACGAACAGTCGCGCGGTCTGCGCGCGCGAGGGGTTGACCTGTTCCGGTGAACAGAGGTCCGCCGGCACGTGTTGATTCTCAGTCTGGACAGTGATCAGGAGGTCAGATCTTCAACAGGTTTCAACAAGGTTTGCATTGTGATGTTTTTCTCCAGTGGTTGGATGATACAGATGCATATTTTTGGACTTGTGATTGATTTGATCAGAACTTTGTAACTACATTTGAGATTAGTGTCGGTTGGATTGGGTTGGACCGTGGTTTTTTATCTCTTCACACCGAGGGGGTTTTCCACGTTAAATTTTCTGTATTTGTGTTTGCTTTGTGGTTTGCTTGTATTCATCTGTTTTAGGTCTTATACCCAACAACATGATGCCTACAAATAAAAGCTGCATGCCAGTTACACCCATCCATATTGAAAATTCATTAATTCTAATTAATTATAAGTATAATGAATTTTAAGATGTCACACAAGATACCTAGCAACAAGTCAATTAAGAGGATTTCTCAACAATAGCTCAACTAGCATCTTCCCATTCTAGAGAGAAATCAAGGTAATTTTCCCAATTGTCGATACATTTACCTATTGCAACCCAAAGAATGGTGAAAACACCCTCTTTTAGGAAAGTAAATGGTACGGAAACAACTCTCTAAAATACTTTTTTTTAATCTCTTTTTTATTGCAAGGGATAAAAAAAATCCTTTGCAAAAGTCTCTAGCACATCGACTCATAGGACTACTCTCTTTCATCAAAATTTAAATGCACAATCCTCCTCTCTTCTAGCTCTAATTGCCATCAACGATTCTTTCATTCAATCAAACACTGAAGATATTCTTCATTCGACTCCTTCTACTAAGGTGTTTACTGTTAGTTGTTGTTATCAAACATTGATTGCTGGGGGTTTAAGATCTAGATACAAAACTGCTATTTGGAAAGCACATTCACCTCTTAAAATCAAGGTTTCTGCATGGCTGACATTACATGAGAAAATACTTACCAAAAACAATTGAACTAGAAGAAGGTGTGCAATGACCTCAATTTTACATAGCATTTTAGGCTAGTGACTTAATCTAGAATTCTAGAGTGTTAGATGCTAATGTATTTAAGTCTTATGTTAGATGCTATAATGTTTACGTTTAACACTTGCCTATTACCAGCTCAATTTGTTAGACGCATACCAGATTGTGTCTTATGTAAGACATAGAGGTTCTTGTGTTTAATACCTTGTGCAATTCTAGAAGGATGATGGTGATGCCAGCTGCCTATTTATATGCCCAACTAACCTCTCTCTCTCAATTTCCTTTCTCTTCTTCTTCTTTGATTTGTGAGAGTTAGGCTTTCCCAGAGGGGCACAAGGAGGAGAAGAGAATTCAAGGGAGAGTGTAAGGAGAGGCGGTGGTGCATGGGGAACGAAAAGCTTGTTCTCTTCATGCATGTTGAAGAGGATGTGAAGTCAGACCTTCGACAACCTCCTACTACTTCAGGCATAGAGCTCAGTCAGAGAATTCATTGGGAAAGCGTCCTGCAACTTTGAGTTCAAGGTGAGTTTTGATTTGGATTCTTTGGGAGATTGTGCCTTCCTCCTCTTCTTGCACTCATTCTTTGGGTTTCTGATGTTGTGCAAGCTATTGGGAATCGTTGGAGCCTAAAGGGAGCTTGGAGAGTGTTCAAATGGATTCTTGGAGCTTTGGATTGCAGAGGAATTCGTTGATTGGCAATGGGTTCACCCCTTGGTAGAAGGTACACACCCAATAGGGTAGTTTTTTAGTGTAATTTGAGGTTGAGATCATGTTGTATGCTATAAAATGAACCGGTTTACAATTTACTTGAATGCCATGAAGTTTTATTGGGACCTTGCATGCTTAGTTCTTCAGATCAACTTCTACTGTCTAGGTGTAGGATGTGTAATCTGGTGTGTCATACGTAGGTGACATAACATCACGTGTCTTATACCTATAATGTAGAATTTGGTCGCTTTCTTACAAAAGTGGCTTAGACTAACTTTGAGGCTACAAATATGTTGCATGCAGCAGTATAGGTACTCTTCCAATTATTTTTGACTCTATTATGGGATTGTAAGGATGCATGCTAATTTTCAGGAGGAGTTTTGGCTAGAAACGTGTATTTTGGATGTAGAACGCTACATATGGTGTGTCTTATGTAGAACGCATAAAGTGCAGCGTCTTACAAACATACATGGTAATATGGATATCATTGTAAAAATTAGTTAACATAATGACTTAAGAAACTAAGCTTTCCCTTAATGGCTTAGATTGACCGTAAGGTTTATGGATGATCTAGGATGTTGTCCTTATATTGGAACTTTGTATGTGTGTGTGTGGTGCACTGAATAAATATTTAGAGGTATACGCTAGGTGTAGAATGTAGATTATGCTGCATTTTATGTAAAATGCAGCAAACTATGCATACATAAAATGCAGCAAACTGTGCATCCTACCCTTTACTATAGGAACTTTGGATTTGTTGTAGTTAATGTTGATGTTGAGATCTTTGGAATGATGTTTTTATTCTTCTATCATTACAAGAGTGGAGTTTGAGATAAATATCTATGTATAACTTGATTTGTGCTGAGGGCTCTATTTGACGCTAGAATTATTAAACTAAAGTCACATGTTGTTGTGGCACGACTCACAGTCACGAATCTAAGGCGTAGTTTAATCGTGTGGTTTAGCTTGATAGAGGGATTGTCAAGGTTATGTTTTTAAGTCAGTGTTTGATATAAAATCCAAAATAGTTTTCGAAATTATTTGAGAAAATATTAAGAATGTTTTTGGAAAATATTTCCACTATTTTCTATTTATGAAGACCCAGAGGTCAAGGAAGTTAAAGTCAGTGGACCAATAAGACTGAGGTTAAGATCCAAGATCCAAGAGTACTAGAGAATTGTACTGATAGACTAAGGACGATTGATACTTCTAGAAGATCACGTACAAGACCTAGGTTGAGGTTTCATGTTGGGTGCAATAAGGTCAGGAATTAGAGTCCCTAGGTAACTTGAGCACAGAGATTTGTGTACTGCGAGGTCAAGGATTAAATTTCCCTAGGTGATCCAAGTACCAAAGACAATGATAGTGCGTATCCTATGAGAGTTGACCAAAGTGTGATATGCACATGCTTCGTTTCTAGTGACGTCTCAAAGTAGATAGTTGTGAGAATCCTTCAGAGAGGGACCTGAGACGGATGGACTCCTTCGTAGGGTGGCTCGTCCATGGTAGTGTAGTACGCTTGAACGACTACTTATAGCCAATGTCGGTTGTCTGAACACAAGTGACACGACACATGAGTGTGTATGTGTGTTATTGGGGTGTTCTGTATGCAATAAAGCATTCATGTATTATTGGTTGTCTAATTTACACAATAAATAGGTAGGTTCAGGTCGTGTGTCGTTGAGTTACTCAAATATAACAGAGTGCTCAGTGTTGTGTTGAGGTTTCAATGATTTATTATGAGTTTTAAATGCATGCTTATATAGTAAGATGCATCATACTTTTCTATGCTTTGGTCATCATGACTTCGATATTTGAAAAGTACGATGAATCTGACTTTGGTAGATTTAATAGTGTAGCGTGAGATGCATGTTTTAAAGTTTTTACATGTGTGCTTCTGATTGGTTTTGATTTTTCTAAGTTATACTACCCAATTAGGTTTAGGGCAAATTGCAGACAATAGTTCAACAGTTTGACAGGCACATTGGAAGCATGCATTTGAAACATAGACGTTTCCAATGCACTTTTTGATAGATTTGCAATTGTGTTGAGTTTGTGGTGTGCTTAATGATGGTTTTTTGATGCATAATATTGTGACTCATATGCGTCAGGATTTCAAAGGTTTTCTGTAGATTTTTAGGACATCAACATGAAGATGTTAGTGTGGTTTGTATCATAAGTTTTCGTACGTAGTGGTAACACATCATGCTTGTACGTTCCACCAACATGTTGAGGTTCGGTTTCTTACTGTCATGCAGAATTAGGTTCCACCTAGTATTACTTTAGGGTTTTTTTTTTTTTGTGGATGTATGTTAAATGACATTTTAGTAGTTACTCACGTATACTTTGTTTTTGTCTTTTATAGATGCAGATTAAAAGATGGTTTCCTTGGTGCTTGTAAAGAAATTACTCAATCACACATTAAAAATCTTAAGTAGTTGTTTTTCTCTAATTGCTATTATCATTATTTTAGTTTATGGATTTGGATTTAGTACGTATAAAAATAATAATAATAAATGATTTATTAAGTGTGTGACAATCCAGGTCAATACAAGGTGGAAAGGTCCCTAAGAATGTGTATTGTGTGGATTTCACGAGGAGTCATGTGCTTACCTTTTCTTCCACTGTCCTTTTTCTCAATCAATTTAGAATATTTTTGTTGATAGAAGTAGAATTTTAGAATGTTCATCGCCTACCTCAAATTTTCTCATTGAGATTGACATGTAAACTGAACATCACCGAAGCAATATGGAACACGCCTGTTTTTGCTATCTTATGGTCTGTTTGGTTATCTTGTAACAATAATGTGTTTAGAAAAATAAGACATGACTCTAGTCATGTATTTTAGAGGATTATCTCCTTTGTATCCTTTTGGTCAGCTAACCAAGATCCAATTGGTGGATTCAGACGTACAAACTCCTCAAATTTAATAAATATTCGAAGCTTTCAAGCTCTCTGGAAAGCAAACACAGTAAACCCCTCCCTCCACTGATCAATCTTAGGTTGAAGAAAACAATGGATTAACCGCCATTGGTCCTGCCTAAGCCACGACTATGGCAAAACTACAACACGGACGATGACATTGGCTGAGTTAATGTACAAGGACTAATGGAGAAAGGAGATGCAAACAATCCTTTGTTGTACTGTCTTGTTGGCCATCTAACTTTATCTACCTTTCAATTTCAGGGAACTTTCATGAACCGATTTTGTCTCCTTAAAGCTTCTTCCGAAGTTATTTGGATTGATGCATTTTATTCTGCTTAATACTTTAAACATTTGTACTCATCTGACTTGATGGTGGTCTTTGTAATCAACCTTCTATTATATAATATTACTACTGTTTTCAAAACACGCACACATCACAAGAAAAAATGGGTAAAAATCTGCATAGATAGTTTTTGATAAAGGGTCCCATCATTATGATTACAGTCTCATGGATCTTTTTGTCCTATTTTCTATCTTTATTTTTGTTTTTTCAAACACTTATTTTCTACAATCACCTATTTTCTACAATCTGTACTGTAACAGTCCAAACTGCAACAAAGTTTGCCCACATTATGATCTGTTACGATCAGACCATAACAATCCCATCATTATGATTACAAACACATGGGTATGTATTTTTCCCTTATTTTTTGTTTTTTTAAGACTTATTTTCTACAGTCAAACTACAATAGATGTTTTTCGAAAGATTAGAGTGGTGATCTGTTACCGTCAGACCATGGCAGTCTTATCATTACAATTACAGACTCAGGTGTCTGTTTTTTATTAGTTTGCCCTTGTTTTCTGTTTTCCTGAACACCTAATTTTCTGCAGTGTGGACCGTTAGGATCCAAACTGAAGCATATTTGTTCCGGAGGGTAATATTACATATAGATCATTGGTTGTCAACACCAGAACAACAATAGGTCCCGTCCGCCAAATCTGGATTCTGTGCTTGATTCCACGGAACAATCGTTTCCTATGTGTGTTGTGTGGGACAATACCTGAAAATCAAATTACAATACAATATAAGATAATGAAGATAGACTACAAACTGAAGAAATCCAAATGAAAGAGACTTCAATCTCTCTTTAAAAATATCAAATATCAATAATTCCAAATCGTAATCAAAACAGCCTAACAATAATAGCATATTGGTCTTCTTATATAAAATACCTAATTATAAATTTAAATAAAAGATATACCTAATCTTACAACTAAATAGTAATATAAACTGATTAATTATCTCAATATTACCCTTTTCATTGTGCTTGGCTCCCTATTACATTTATGATTTAAAAGTTCTTTTTTGCTTTTAATTAGTCAACATGGATACCTCAATGATTCGTTAATTCCCATATCATCCTAATGTTACTTCTTTTACCTGATGAGGAAGGGCAATCTCATTAATGATTTTTTTGTTCAAAGGAGCTCATTGATGACATATTCTGATCCAATTTGAAGTCCAAATCTAATACAGTATAATAATAAACGCTTTGGCACCATTTGGATATATATCAGGCTTGTTTGTTAGTTCTTATCTCTAACTTTTCAACATGTGCTACGTGAGGTTAATGGTGTTACTAATTCAATTGCTGCCTTCATGCTTTCCTCAAGATCAGATCTCTACTGTAGCTTGCCCGATGGGCCGCTTTGTTCAAGATCCATGGTGACGTTTGTTATACACCCATCGGGAGCTATCGCCACTGAACAAACGCCACAACTCCTACACCTAAGCACAAGGCTCTTGCAACTCTAGCTACAGTCAATATATATATTTGGGAACGAATGAATTGTCACTTCTTGTAGGAGTAACTACAGTAACCACTCCCACTTAACAAGCTTGGAACTACAAGCATTTAAATAAGAAAGCCACTAAACTAATGGTTTTGGAAAGATATGATACATAAAGAAATAATTTTAAAATATTAAAATAAAATCTAATCTACTCCTAGAAAAAGGGCCATGGACTTCGATCATTGTTCCATGAAAAACCCCTCCCCCCTTAGTTTATAAGATTATATAAAATACATTATTAAATAAATAAAAATGAGCTCAAAAAAATTTTAAAAAAAATAAATTTGAATAAATCAATAAATTAATAAAAAGGAAATCAATGTGTCCCATGTTCTTCTTTTTTGAGAAGTTATGATTATTCTTATTATATAGTTTTACTTATATAAAATGCACTATTAAATAAATAAAAATAAAATCAAAAAATTTAAAAAAATAATATGAATAAATCAATAAATCAATTAAATAAGGAAACCATCAAACCAATGTTTTTTTGAAAGATATGATACATAAAGAAACAAATTTAAAATTTTAAAATAAAATCTAATCTGCTCCTAAAAAAGGCTACATAGCTTTTTCGTTGCTCGTTAGAAAACTCACTCCCCATTTAGTTTATAGTATTACATCAAATGCACTAGAAAAGAAAAAAAAAATTACATAAAAAATAAATTTGAATAAATCAATAAATTAATTAAAAGTAAACTAATGTGTCCCATATACTTCTTTTTTGATAAATTATGATTATTGTTATTATATAGTTTTACTTACATGAAATACACTATTAAATAAATAAAAATAAAATCAAAAAAAAATAAAAAAAATTGAATAAATTAAGAAAGTAATTAAATAAGGAAACCATTAAACCAACATTTTAAAAAGTATGATACATAAAGAATCAAATTTAAAATTTTAAAACAAAATCTAATCTACTCTTTATAAAAAAAGGCCACTGAATTCTTTCATAGCTCTGTGAAAAACTCCCTCCCTACTTTGTTTATAAAATGACACTCTTGAGATCTACATCAACTATCATCATTGTTACTATTCTCTAATTATTTGAAAACTTAAGTAGCCATACACAAAGTAAAATGATATTGTCGTTTGCAAATTTCATGATTTACTTCTAAAATGTTGTTATCACCAACATATGACATCTTACTAGCTTCAAATTGGAAGTTACATTACATTGTAGCAAATCAATTTGATCATAGAAATATCTATTTCCAAATTATATTTCAGATTAATATATGACAAACTATTATATTAACATAAAGAATGAAACACACATGTTTGATTTTTTCTGTGGAACTTATTTATAAACAATGCATGCTAGCAATTGACAATGCTTTATCCAATAACATCCAAGGATATAATTTATCATTGTTTAGAACATTATAATTTATCGTTGTTTAGAACAATATAAAACACATTTAGATAAACCAATTTTTAATGAATCAACCTATATATTTCTCGGTTATCATGTGTTTACTTGATTTAATTTATTCATTGTGCATTTGTTACTTCTAAACATATAAAGAAACAATTTTTAGGTCATTTGGTATTTGTTTAAAGATATAATTTTATTTTGGAATGATACATTATAGATCTTGCTTACAAATGCAATTGAATTTGTCCTTTTACAAATACATTTCTAATCATACATCATACATAAGTGGTGCTCTCATAAAAAGTACTTTGAAGGTTCAAGGCGTAGGCCGTAGAGAGTTTGCCATGTGGTAAGACACATTACGTTCTCCTTTCATTTATAACTTCCTAGCGGCTTTCCCTCTCTTCTTCCTTTGAGCGTCAGTGTAATCGAAGGTCGCTCTCCTCTGTTATATGCAAGGTCCATGGAACAAGAGAACACACCAGGGAGGGATTCGCACAAAAAATCCTCCAACATTCAAGTCAATGTTGGACAAACGAGACGAGAGTGAATATTCGTGACAGAAATTACGATTTTGAGTCACATCATCACGTAGATCCCACACACACACACACATATATATATACATCATTACTGTCTTGGCTAAAATGGCTAGTACAATGCATCTCGAAATGCAACAATAAAGAGGTCCTGGGAAAATCCAGCTTACACCAAAAAACCAATTGCAGTACTCTCCGAATTCCTATCAAAAATCCAGCTTTCACCGAGAAGGTATAGCAGTACTCTCTAAATTCCTATCAAAACCCAGTTTTCACCGAAGGACTTGCAGCAATATCATCTAAATTCCTATCTAGGTACCCTTCATGCAATCTCTTGAGTATTATATACAGTCCTGATGGGAGAAACTCTTACGTAAACAAGAAGGCAAGAGGAACCATGGTAGAAGATTGTGGAGCAGAGCAATGTCTATCGTGTTCTCCCTTTCTAGTGCTAAAAAGCTGGTGTTGGTTGCTCTACTTCTGGCCTTTCTCCTATCATCTGGAACTACGACAGTTCTTTTTTTTTTTTACCTTTTCTTCTTCTTCCTCTTCTTATATAGGTGCCATGTCTTTGCTCATACAAGTACATCATAAGGATGTGTTTGTCAAAATGCAGCAGAAGCTGTGGATGTAACACTCCTCGGGGTCATTTGTATGCATTACAGGATCATATACCAACTCATCCAATTGCAAAAAGAAATGCATTGATGCAGGGTATCCCACCAGAGGCTGACGATGTCCTCCAGGCCCAGGAGTTCCCCTCTCCTGTTGCTGCGACACCCAAAGGTAGAGCAGTACAAGGATGAATAATACATGAGCCATGCATATTTGCAAGTATCTAATTTCGTTTCAATAAATTCAGTCCTACATTATGATGTCATAGTGAATAAAAATCATAGAAACCATGGATTCATAAGATCTAATCAATAAAACAATATGATCGTTTTAGTTGTGCATCTAAGATCGATCATCTTTAGTCCTGATGTCTGGTGAAATATAAAATCATATTGGAATGAAAAGCATCCCATGGTGATGTTGTATGTGCTTCATTCCCGTTTTGGGATTTTCATTTCCCCACATTTCCAAAACATTTAACATATTTAAGTAGCTTCTCTGAGATTCAATAAACATCACCAAGTAAGCTAATTTAAGATTTCTAATGGGATTATGACATTGAATTTCTGTACAAGAAAGATCAAACTCTCTTTTTAGTCAAGAACTTACTACATGAATGTTGCTGGTTTTAGAAACATCCAGACTCTTCATTGATACAGATATATATCCAGCTGAGAAATGTTCCTGCAAGTGCTCATGCTTTCCTGCAGTGAAGTTCACTACGATTCATCATTCAAGTAGGCCATAACTGCATATACATGGAAAGCAATGCTAAGCATGCTTCCTAACATTCATCCAGTCACATCACCACAACCTACTTGTTTTATCAATACTAACTTGTTGCATAAATGGTTTCACCTTCCATATACTCGATTTCCATTTCATAATTTATAGAAGCTTAAAGCCTTAAAGGCCTTTAGCCCCACAATTGTATACTTTCGCAATAATAATAATATAATAGCAAGAGGCCATATCATGGCTGTATGCACCCATATTTTATTATTTAGATTTTATTACAAATTTTAACTTTATGGATTGAATTATCATACAAGAAACATGTACTTAAATTTTTATTACAATCTGAGTACCAAAGTTGCTTCATCTAAAGGTCCCAAGTTTGAGTAAATTTCAGCCATTAAAATTTAATGTTTAAATTAATGGTGAAGTGCATTAAAGGAATGTAAGTTTAGGTTTCATATTTTATTTAAATAAAAAAGTTAGGCACATATAGCCCATTTTGGATAGACGTTAATCCATATACTACGCATACATGCATTTGTGTGTGAGAGTTTTAGAAATTGTCATGTCCCAATTCCACGTCAATGTTTCCATGACTCAAATATTTCACCTAAATCATTTGAACAACACATAATTCTGAAAATGGATCCTGTGTTCCTGTCACTGATTAATGAATCAGATTAATCAGTTTAACAATAATTGATCCAAAAAATTAGGTTCAAATCAATTAATTTTTAGTCAGTTAAATAATCATCAATTAATTCCCATCATCAATTATTTCTGATAAAATCTAGAACTGTATGTGTTAGTGGATCATCATGTCAGCTATTTTTGTATTTTGTGTTGTTTGTGACTATGAAGTGTTGTTGAACAAAATTTAATTTCTCTTAAAATGGCATTATCTATATATTGAATAACTTAGTTCATTTATGTAGTTTTTAGTTAGTAGTTTGATTTTACTGTTGCTTGATTTTGTCATATGCTCATGTTGTAATTATTTTTTTTTACAACTAATATGTATTTTGTTATTGTTTTGTTGGGTTAATCGGCTTCTTTGGATACAAATTGGGCTTTGCACTTTTTTCAGTTGCTTGAAGTAGAATAATCTTCTGGACTTCTGGTCCAGTGAGCGTATATCCCTCCTTCACCTCAGGCTTGTAGGCATGCTAGCTTTGCTACCTCTACTCTGGAAGCAGCTTATGCCTATGTCAATGGATTAGGAAGGTAGGTTGTTAATTATTACATATATTTCATTAATTAGATGTTAGAAATGATAAATTGCCGGTCTAACGACCAACTTCCAAGTAATTAAAGCCAAACCAATTCTGATTTACCAATTTTCAGAACCTTGAAACGGTAGGACACTTTCACACATGCCTCCCATATCGCTTAGGTGAGCAGAGTGAGGACCTGTCGAGTACGAAATGAGTATAAATTTTGTAATTATCATTTAATGTAAAAATAGGAAGACTTTTGAATAGTATTTGATGTATCTATGAAAGCAGTATTAAGAAACGCTACAAAATTATTGATTACTTATATTGACTCTGTTAAGTGGAAAGAAATTTAGGTATTATGATCATAACGAAGAATTACAATCTTCTATATATAAGGGAACACATTACACATACTTAACCCATAAGAAACGTAATAAATGAATAACACAAAGATCCACATAAAAATCCATTTACTCTAACACTTCCACTCATACTGGAGCATGTACCATACATAATTTGTTACATAATAATTCTTTGTGTTATTGACAAAAACTCATAACTTGAAAGGAATAAAAGTAGTAATAACAATAGTAGATGTAACAGTAATAACAGCAATAAACAGACAAATAACAACCATAGCTAACCATATTAACCATAAGACAGGTAGGAGGACAACAACCATAGTCAATCATGTTCATCATTAGGCAGACATCACATACAAGCAGTAGATAATCATCCAAAAGATAACAGTAACTAATCTAATAGGAAAGAATTGACAATCCTTAGACAAACTCCATAGAGATAATCAAAGACTATGTAATTATTCTAGAGCACAAACAATCACACAATAGTACAACAACTCACAGATACTGAATATAGAGCTACAGTAGTCCAGGTAGGACCACAAAGAGGATCTTACACCCAATCCAAGGATTGTAGCAACATATACAACCATAACTCAATCCATATAAAACTTGGACATCGACTACAAAAGGAGTCCATGAAAAGGCCTATCGATAATATAGAAGCCCACATTAGGCCTAACAATAGTTGAAACGCACAGATCTAGGCCTCACGATGGATGACGATGATGAGATAATGCCTACAAGGTCGGACAAAATCTACTATAGTGTTTCCAATGACCATTACAATGAATTTGACAATACTATAGTGATTTTGACAATTACTAAAGTGATTCCAACGAACCACTACAGTATTTCCGGTGATGTTACAGTATTCTGATGAGCTGTTACAGTATTTTGGATGGCTGCTACAATCTCAACAGCAACCATCGGATAAGGGTATATTATGTTTAAGGTTTCTCTTAAACCTATGCTTTTGATACTATATTAAGAAGAAAGAGAATTATGTATTATGAGCATAACAAAGGATTACAATCTTTTATATATAGGAGAACATACACTTAATTTATAAAGAACCTAAAAAATAGATAACACAAAGATCCATATAAAGATCCATTTATTCTAACAAACTCCACTATCAGAAAATAAAAGGTACTAGATAAAATATTTGAGAAATGCCCACATGTTATACAGCAAAACTACCCCATATGATGTTCTATTATTATTGGAATCTTCCGATATTTTATACTTCTACTATAAGTAAAAGGACAACGTATTTACATGTTTGCTGTATACACTCTGTTTGGGGTTTCTTAATTAAAAACAACCTATAAACTGAATTATCACACTACAAACCACACATTGTTAAGCATTTATTACAATCCAATTACCATAACCCTTTCATCTAAAGATCCCTATCTTTAGTAAATTTCAATTTTTAAAAATTGAATGTTTTAACCAATAGTAAAATAAACTCCAAAAATTGAGAAATTCTTAAGAGTATGCTGCAGAGCATGGACTGGGTTAAAAATAGTAAAGATATTATAATTTGATTTAATAGTCTTTTTTCATACAAACCCTTGAGGATTTTCAGTTAAAAAACTGACATTTGAATGCATAGTGGCACTCTCTGTTTGACATCAATTTCAAATGCCCTCTACTGTCTATTTCTAGCTAACACTGTTAGTGTTGGTAGAAAAAAACAAAATTATTCACAAAACTAATTGTTAAATACCACCCACTCACCAAATAGCTAGTTATCTCATTGGGTTTCCTTCTTTTTAAGCATACATCATCTATTTTCCTCTCATCTCTTCTTAATCTTCTTTTCTTAAAGAAATGTTAGAAAGATGCCACAATACAGTTCAAATCAGGTTTATTTTATGAACTGGGGCAAACCCTAGGGATTTATATGAAAATTGCCCTATTTAAAACAAAAAAACAATAAGTGATGTACATGCAACTATTTCGGTTGCATATTCAAGCACAGCCCCATTTTAGGCTACAAAATAAACACAAAAATTACATATATGTGGTATTACTACGCTTGAAATTTAAAAAAAAAAGGGCAGAACTTACTTGGCATCCCATTATTTTGTCTTTGCTACATATAAAATTGTTGATGCCGCAACAAAACTTGGCCCATGGTTGGCTGAAAAGGATCCTGACTCATTTGATAAAAAACACTCCATGTTTAATGGAGGACGGAGAAATCTGAGAGTCTTTTCTGCAGCATCTATCTGTTTTTTACGGATATCAACATTACAAACAACTTTCCTGCAAAACAGACGACATCCAAAATAGAACATTTTAATAAATGACTTTCACACGTATTCACACCTTGAGATGTTTAGGAGTTCAAGTCCATTTTGCATGTTTCACTATAATTCAGTTCATAAGGAGGCAAAATTGCAACATGCCCCAACTCACTACCAATTTTCACTTAATAAGAAACAATTTAAACTATGAAACTTCATGGCAAAATGTTACTGGTTCATGAACTTGTGCTAAATGATGATTTTCAAATGATCCTAAACTTTTGCCTTTTTTGTTGTTTAGATAAAAGTAGGGCCATCGTGCATAAGAAAATGGTATAATGTACTTATATCTACAGACCTGCATGTCACATGAATAAGTATATCATTGTTCAATATAATAATCCTAAGACGTCAAACTTGTCAAGGCAATTACTTCAGCAGTCTGGACAGGTGTTCTGGTGTGCATGCATCGAAAAGTGCT
The DNA here is from genome assembly GCA_024699735.1 of Posidonia australis. NCBI lineage: Eukaryota > Viridiplantae > Streptophyta > Magnoliopsida > Alismatales > Posidoniaceae > Posidonia > Posidonia australis. The sequence goes on along the minus strand of JAMKQA010051448.1, from coordinate 15,948 downwards.
TCTGGGATTGCACCTGTATCTAAAAGAATATTTGGCAGCGACATAAACCTTAACTTCGTCCTACGTTTGATCAACCATTCTGTCAAGAAATGTGCCCTATAAGCAATTAGACAAGGCAACCTTGCAAGCTGTAATTCCAAAGTAGCTGTCCCAGAAGTACAAAGAGCAGCTCTACTAGCCTATCAAGATGAAGCAAAACAATTAGTGGCATGTACAGTATATCAGCAAATAATGCAAAGATGAAAGGTCTCGTAACAACACAAATGTCTATTGCAGCAAGAAGACTTAGGCATAAAACAAGACACTAAATTCAGAATTCCTACCACAAGTAAAGTGGCAAAACCCTAAAGATGACCAAATAATATTTGAATAGCCGGTACCTCTACAAGAAAAGGCAGAATTAAGACCAACCACGGAAGGATCGATAGTTTAATCTTGAGAAACCAACCAAGCTTGTGGGAAGATTAGCAACAGCACAAAATGTACAGAGCACTGGGCTTGTGAAAGGATACAGGACCATGTTTAAGCATTAGTTGCATTATTCACATAAAACAATTAAGAGAAACCTATAGCACTTAGGGAACCGACTAAATTTCATCTAGTATTGACTAAATTTGAATTACCCAAACAATAACATACTTTTGCTAACTAACTAAAAGTAACATTCAACTATTACTAAGATTCTAAATATCAATTCCGTGTTGGTCTTCAATCCATCAAAAATAAAAACCATGTAAGAGATCAATAGAAATGTCAGTAGAAACACGATAAATTTACGAAAGTTCACAAAAATGGTTAAAAAAAACTTTAAATTTTGATTTGAAATTCTAAGATAAGTTAAGTAAACAATAATTTACATCTAAGGTTACTTAGAACCACTTTCTAAATATGTATCACATTAAAATACACTACATCAACTTAAAACAAATATCCTGAAGCATAAATAGTACCTAAAAATACTTATTAAATGTATAAAACATACTTAAAAATGTTTAATATATGTTTAAAATAAATAATTCTCACAACATTTAATATAAAGATAAACTAAAGATGAGTGAATACCCAAGTGTTGGAGATATGGAGTCTATTGAGGATCACCTCAGATGTTGCCACTTCACAAAGTCTTGAAACGGTATACGATTATTTGAAGTTAAATCTACCCTTTATTAGGTTAGATTTATGTATTTTTATGTTAAATGTAAGTAATATACCAAAGAACTACATTAAACAACAGTAAGTTAAGGTGACATCTACTTGCAAATGTTGACCATGTCAACATTAAAAATTGTGAAAGTTGTTCGACACGTGATTTTCACATGTAAAAATTTCAGTGTGTCAAGCAAATCAGGATGCCAATTTCCACCTAAGTCCCATACTTCCTGATTTACATGTATATGTCGTCAAGATTCTAAACGTCAGTTTCATGTTGAACTTTGATTCAACAAAAATAAGAAACACGTTAAACATCGGTGGAAATGTCGATGAAAATATAGTAAATTTATGAAAATTCATGGAAATGGTCAAAAAAGTTTGAATTTTGATTTAAAACTCTACAATAAACTAAAGTAAGCAATAATTTATATTTAAGACTATTTAGATCAGCTTTTTAGACATGTACCATATTGAAGTATGTTATATGAACTTAATACAAATATCCTAAAGTATAAATAATGTGTAAAAATGCACAATACGTGTTTAAAAACAAAAATGTTCATAAAGTTACCTTATAGATACTTAATATAAGAAAAAATACCTTGGCTCATTAAAATCTTCTTATTGTTCAACTATGTTATGGTCACGATAAATTTATTGTCGAATTTGGAACTTTCTCCACAATACGTAGTTGTTCTAAAATATATGGCTATAACATGTTTAGTATTCCGTAATACAAAAACCCCATTGGTGGATATTGTAGAATAAATATTTGTTGAAACCGTTGAGGAATATAATTTTAACTTCGAAGACCTTGATGAAGTTACTGCTCATATTCTATTTATGGTGGTACATAATTGAAAATGAAATTTATATCTCATTCACTTTGTTAACTTGGAACATAAAATGATGAAGATCTCGTCCATCCACTTTTAGAGTTATAATTTGATTGTCTATAAAAACGATCTTCAAAAGAGTGGTAGTGAATCTGTAAAAGTATAAATATTCAGAGAGTCAAGTAACTCTACTCCAAGAATCTGAAATCTTGATGGTTGTCGAGTTCTATAATACTCTTCTTGTGTCGCATGTGTGAATTTATCTTCTCCTTTGAATAGACTAGATGACATTTAACTTTCTCTTCGTAGAACTTCAGTTCCTGGTTGAGCTACATATCCACTATTATTGTCTTTATTATCGTCTGGTGGTTATGCAGAATCATCTGTATCCTTCTCACTACCTAGACTTGGAGTTCTATTACAAAAATACTCTAATAAACTCATATATTTCTCAAAATTAATGCTCATTTCAACAGTAATTCTTAAACTTGGTCTACCTTATTCTTCATCTAGTATTAGTTTTTCATTTTCTTGTAACCACTTAAGTATAAGATCACCATCTTCGTCTTGTTATATATATACATCAAATCAATTGGGTTAAAGTGATCCTTATCTTCTCCATCTCTGACTCAATTTCATGTTATAGTGTACAAATACAAAATCATTTAATCTTTGAGATGTTAATTTGTTTCTTCTTTTTACATGGATAAGATTAAATGTACTTTAATTTCTTTTACATTCTAAAGTTGAAGTAATTTGAGATGAAATTTTTATTACAATTTCCCTCAAATTTGGAACATCTATTTCATTCAACATCCATCATTCACCTAAAATATGATATTAAATTACGATCACGAATCGCTTGAGGATTATCAAATCCTTAACAATTGTTTTTTAAGTATTTGATTTCATTCAAAGTTTATATCTGAATGTCTACAATTAGTTCTAATTTCTTTATCACCATTCCTATAAAAGATAGTAAATCAATACGATTTTGGATTCATGATCGTATTGAAATCGCAATTTCAGAAAGTATGCTACATTAACAAAGAAAAGTCAAGCAACTAATTATAATGTAAACATAATTATGATAAATATAAATCGATATATCAAACTACTTATCAACTTCATGCAAAGGGTAAATAAACATCTTGGATCATCTTTCTTCGATAAGAATTAAGTATCCATTTGAAAATCTATATATTACATCATTCACAGTATTTTTCATCAATTTCAGTACCTCGTATAATAAATTCAATATAGATTTCTTATCACCATTTACCAAGTAAATGGCCTTTGAAACCGACTTCCTTATATTTACTACCTTTCAATGGTCCTCCTAAAAAGACTACTTATTAATTATAGAGTTTATTCTCTTACCAATTGAAGTATCACTCTTGTGACATTTATACCATACTAGTAAATTAAATATGTACTTTAATCCGTTTCTTTTATCAATAGATCAATACTATGAACAACACACAATATTCAATAGACAATATACTTAGACATGATTTTTTTCACTGGTCTTTTTGAAATTACTGTCATTGTCAGTGATAATCTAAACAACATTTAACGGTTCCACTTAATGACTTCCATAATTTACTTACAAAGATATTAATAATCTCTAGTAACATCAAAAACATCAATAGACTTTAAAAAAACTGTACAATCATTATAATAGACCATGAAATTGATGATCTATTTTCTAGTAGTACTTGTCCAACCATATCACACATAATAGTGATCCCATAGGTTGACTATTGTCATTTCAAATTGATATAACTTTCTAACTTTTCCTTCTCTGATTTGAGATACTTGTTCATTATATCATAATTAGTTGGTGCTTTTACTCCCATCTCTTCTCTGACTGTTACATCAAATATAGTCTTCAATTTCAATTTTTCAATTCTACATGTTACTCAATTTAGATTTTCATACCTTTGACTGTACGTTCTAAACATTCCTGCAATGTCTTTCTTTCTGTATACTACCACTACCACTTCTACTTCCCCTGTTGCGAGGTACACTTCTAGAATCATGGAATCTGAATTTATTCTTTATGTCATTCTTCATTTCTGAACTCAATTATAATTCTTCTATACATGTCTCTCTCTTCATAAGTTTGACAATCTGAAGGATACACTGTATCATCGTCTGAATTTGGTACATAGATGGATTCACGTTCTCTTTCATCAAACGAAATCTTCTTAAATCTTTCATCTCTTTTCACCATATCACTTGTCTTGGATTTTGTATTCTTTAGTAACTCTCCTATTTGATCACGAATGACATTTGAACATGACTTGCATCTGCTGACATTGTTGTATCCTCCAATAAGGTATCGCTTCAATCTTATAATATCCCTACTCATCATTCTCTTTCTATAATATTTGCATTCTGTTTTCTGCCAACATATCCATATAACCATTCTGAATTATAAGATCTAACAACTCTCACATCAGTTCCACTTCCATTACTTTGAGATCCATCAGAACTTGACATTGTGAAAACTGAAAACAAAAACTTAAATAAGTTTAATTTATGTAAAAAATACTTGTGTATTTAAAATATGTTTCCTGTTTTTTTAAATTTCTATGATTTTTACAATTTTTTGAGATATTTTATTTAATAATTTGTACACTTGATATTATTTCTGATTTTCTGCAAAATTTTGAAAATATTTTCGTTTTTCAACTTCTAATTATTTTCCTCATTTCTTAACTTATTTACGAAATATATGAATTCTTTTCAAAGTTTTCAATATTTTCCTGATTTTTTAATTATTTACAAAATATTCTAAATTTATGTTTTTTTTGAAGTTATAAATATTTTACGGATTTTTTATTTACTGACTTTTAATGATTTTATAGAATTTTTAGGTTAGATTTTACCTGTGTTAGGTTAGACCTGTGTAATATCAAATTATTAACATTAAAATACATAAAAAAACATGAAAAAAAATAAAAAATATTATATACAAAAACCTAAGATCTATGTATTTTTATGATAGATCTATGTAATATACCTAAGATCTATATCGAAACAAAATATGTAAATGTTAATACCTAAGATCTAAGTACAATATGTAAATTTACATGAAAACAAAAGCAAAATCCGAAAAAAAGCATGAAATTTGTTACAAAATCAAAAGATCAAAGTACATTACCTATTTACCTTAAGAAAAAGAGGGAGGAGAGAATGGAGAAGCAACTGACCTTGAAGAAGAGGAAAGAGAAACCTTCAATAATAGAGAAAAATATTCAACAAAGGAGAAATGGAGTAGCGGCCATAGAAAAAGAAGAGTAGAAGCCCTGAGATAGTTGAAAAGAAGAGTAAAAGAAACTAAAGAAGAGTGCAGCAGTAATCTCTAAATTCACCTGAGTCGGTGTGGAAAAAGAGACATGTCAGACAACACGCATTATCATTGCTTCAAAATTCACTTGTGTCGATCGACATGTAGTCGACATATCCACTAAAATACACAAATACCTATATATATTGTTTCCCTATTTTGCCAAACCAACGTCGGTCGGTGAAATTTCACCGACACGTGTCGATGTTAAAAACCATGCATGTTGTTTCCATAAATTGCAAGACCGACACATGTCAGCGAAATTTCACCAACACATGTCAATTTTTGGAACATTAGTTATTACCAAACAATATGCATCAAGTGAGTGCATGTTCATGATTTAGATTATCCTGATTCCTTACATACTTGGTGCGTTTTCCAATTTTAGTATTCTTACCAAAGAGGCATAATCTTGTAATGTTAATAGGATAAGATTTAGAATGACACATACACTAAATACTTAGCCAAATATACGTTAAATAAAGCACTGTTACGCTTTTATAGCTTCAAACATTCTATACTCTATAATTGACTTTAATTACCCATACTAAGGGGATCAGTTTTTATCATTGTATTTTATGTGAATACTGAAAGTTATAAAAGCAAAATAACATCATAAATGGAAGGATATAATACAAATAAGTCCTACCATAATCCATAATAATCAATATTTATACATCACTTGGATGATATAAAATTTACTAGAAATCATTGAAAAAACCCCTTCAACCATTGGCACTTTGTCAACCCATAGCAACCCCAGGGTGGGACAGACATACGAATGTACTCCTAATATTTCATAATTTCAAAGTCCAAAAGTTAAGTATTGCATCCCTAAAAATTGTAAAAATATAATAAAACTCCATATCAACCTTTAGAAGATAAATTTTGACTTATAAATTCGTTTCTCCCATATTTATACAAATTTAGATTTTTCAGGCAGTTGGCTTGATTGAGCCACTATGTTTCCTTCATGTGCCAGGAGAATGGTTCCAGAGAATTCACAAAAGTAAATACAATGGAAAATCATTAGAAAAAATAAAGAATTGCAAAGAGAAAAAAAAGGACTTGACAAAGCCATGTCTTTGTTTTTTTTTTTTCAATCATTGCATATGGTACAAATTACAGACTGGAAGGCACAGAGATGTTGTCAATAGTGCTCGCTACATAACAAACAATACACAAAGAGAAAGAAAGAAGCACAGAGATGTTGTCAATAGAAACCTTTATGTCACATTACGTTTTGCATAAGAGATATCTATTAGCTGCATATCTTTGAATCATTAAAAAAAACATACTGCACTATAGAAAATAAGAATAAAAAGGAAAAAACAAGGACTACCTAGATATTCTCTTTTGAAATATTCAAATGATACCAATCATCGCCAAATAGCATAAACCATGTGGTATGATCAGTTAATATACAATGAGAGTGAGACGGAGGAGGTATTCGGGGAATCGGGGATTCTCAATTAAATCCTATGTGTTGGACGATAGTGCTGCCTTCCAGAAATATTCCCTACTGCAGCAAGATGGTGAATGATATTGCACATCAAGCTATCTTGCAATGTATTGTCCTTGCAGCCCTATGTGGCTATGACTACAATTAATAAAAATACGCACACCAACAAGAAATAAAATATCCAAGCGTAGCCATTTTTTTAGTTAATATGAGGATATGGATAGCACAAGTAAAGACCATGTCAAATATGAAAAAATCATACATTAAACGCATCATATTTGTCGCAAACTGAAGCCCCAGGTACTAATGTAGTGGATACAGTTGCTTTCTGAACTATTTTGTCAATGTATGCCTCCACATCATGATTACATGCCATGAGAACAGCTGCATTCAACTTGGAAAAAGATGTGTTCAATAGTTCCATCGTATCTAAGAAAATGGGAAGCATGCGAGTGACCTCCTGTATTCTGCTTCCAGGAAGTAATGTGATGATGGTAGATTCTGTAAAACCATGGTAGATTATAGGATCAATCATGACAACAGCCATGCTAATTGAATAAGATGAAAACATCAAAAGGATAATCACTAGAAAATAATTCAGTTAGATGAGTGGCAAATATTAATATGGAAATATAATTTGATCATTGAATATGAAAAAAGAAGAAGCTAGTATGCCCAAAAATATGGAAATAATTCTCAACCTCGCTGACATTTTAACAAGAGTTATACTGGATGCTCAACCACTTATGATCCATTCAGTGGCACTATTTATGGATAATGACTACCATATGTAATGTAACAACCAAAAGTAAAAACACAAAAATGGAACCTCCTATGCTTAGGTCACACTAGAACCCTTCTTTGGTAAGGATTATTTTACATGTTGGTATAAGAAGATTTAATTAAACAAAGCCATATCATAAAATGTTATACTGCAGCTTAGTACACTAACTAGAAAATGTAGTTGATTAAATATCTAGGAATCTAGAATGTTTCTACCTCATAGTCTATAATATACTTTAGTTTCACAATAATTAGAAAAAGAAATTAAAACTCACTATAAGTGATTGGGGAGGGGGGGTGAGGCTGGGATGATTCTCAATGCATAATAAGCTCCCTAGTTAAATTTCTAAAACAATAGAATAAATATCTGTGGTGGCTGAGCTTTCCAAGCAGTTTCTTAGATCATTATATCCTTTGTCTACTTGGGATTTCCTTCAATTTTCATTCAGATATGCCTGTCACAACTCACAAGCGGTTAAAAATAATGGTCATGGAATATCACGTATCAGACATACCAAAAGTCCAATATAAAGAGTTTTCATGGTATTCAGATGCAAAGACCACAAATTCTATAAACCAAAATCATAGTTGCAATTAGAGAAAGCTAACTTAGGTTGGTATCACTATCACTAAGATTTTCAGAATTCAAGAAGCAAATTCTTCAAATGGAAATCAGCTTAAATTGCATTGCAAATGGAACAAGATGAAAGAATCATTTTGGCATTAATGACTAAATTCTGTAAATTTCCAAGTATGTATCCGTCTTCAAGGTCCTACTTAATAGATCTCTAAAAAGAGCAAAATTCTTATCTAAAGTTATATTGGACAATCAACATGAGATTCGTTAATGCATCTGATAATCAGTGTCATGTCATATGCACTACGAGACAGAAAGGATTACCATCAGCAAACTACCACTACAAATGCATGCTGTATAGGAGCTACCAATACAGCAACACTTACGTTACATTCCATGATTTGAAAACTATCATACAAAGAATAAGCTATGTGTAAACTCTTTAAGTTCATTTCACAAACTAGTTTATAGGAATATGCAAAAATGTGTCACATGAAAAGACAAGTGAAAATCTACAGGTGAAACCAGCCATAGAATCCATTTGCTTGTTATGGTCAGAAACTCAGAACCCTATAAATGTACAATAGAGAAGCCTTATAGTGGTAAACATTCTCTCCAATCCTATGAAATAAGTAATGGACAAAACACCATCAACTAATCTAGAACTGAGAGAGACATGGTAACAGCATGGTTGAGTTAAGAAGATATTTACCAGAATCAAGTCCATGTTTGTATCGGAAATGGTCAGCACACCCTTCCAGCATAATTTTATCCGCCATAAGATTAGATCCCTAAAAGACAAGGTTGCAACAAATTTTATAAGTAAATATGAAAAAATATATATTTTTTAAAGAGAATTCCTAAAAGCACACACTTCAACAAGGAATTGGAACCTCAAATCTTTGCAATTCAAAGGCATATTGTTCCAAAGTAATGGGTTGGCCAATTTTCAGTTTTGAAGAAGATACAATTGTGGATCATAAATACACCAGTGAATTCATTACAGCAAATGACAAGATCATGAACAATTAACAATTTGTCTTGGTGTACAAAATAAAGAATTAAGACTATAACAGATAAGTGCAAAATAGGCCAGAAGGATAGTCAAAGGATTTCTCTTCATCTTCATATATATAAAGGAAAGGCTATTACATACAAAACCTTACAGCCATTTAATTTTTTATATTTATATATGACGAGAAATTTGGATTAATTGCTAACAATCAAGTGAAAATAATTGATATCAAATATATTAGGGTTGTTATTCTAGAAAATGGTGCCATCATTTGTTACCAGTGTTACTATTTTACACATCCCTAGTCTATATTCCTTAGTTATCAATTTGACTCCTGAGTCCTTGCTCCTTTAAAGATTTTAATAACTAGATGCTGCTTTAGCATTTTTCTTTTTAAACATTATGTTCTATATGTGCGTGTTTTGTATGTATTAATTACTGATGTGCATTTCTATTTTTAATGGTATACCGTGTCAATTCCATGTCCATGCTTGTGTCCATGCTTGTGTCCATGCTTCCTATAAAATTAAATCCTAACTTGTTACAAGGACATATATTGTCCACATTGTCTATGGCCTAATAGGTATGAAACATTAGTGTTCCTATAGTTTAGGTAAGAAGCTACGTCATGAAGGAGTACATTTCTCGTATAAAAAGGAATTAATACATCCAATTGAAAAATTCATACCATGTTATAGTTACAAACATCTTCCAACATGGGATGCCCAACAAATGTAGCTGCCAGTCCATTTTCTCTGCAAACTTCTTCTTCAAAAGGAAGAATACACAAGACATGATCAACAAACCTAGATAGACCTCTAAGTCGAGCTTCACCTCCTTTCCATGCCCAGAATGATGGAGCAACGTAATGGACATGTACAGGACTATTACCTCCTTGCAGAGTATATTTAGCTGCAAATTGATTCGCACAATCAAAATGTGTAAACACATCAATGATTACTTGCTTTCAAAATAAACGATACCTCTCAACTGCTTTAGAAAATGAAAAGAGAATCCCTTTGCATCAATAGTCACTACAACATGAGGTAGAAAACAAAATGCACTGCCTGTTGTCTCCTTGAGTTTTTTCTGGCAGATACGAACACATAGCATGTGTCAGCTCACCAGCATGCAAGATGAGGATATCATGACCACACAAAAAAATGCAGCATTCCTCACCCTAATCTTATTCAGATGTGGTACCAACTCCCAGATACCCATCACAGCGATGTCTTCCATGGGGAACAATGATCGCAAACCTTCCTTATGCATCAAACTCCTGAGTATACCGAATATTATCTGGATTAGACAAAAACAGATTCCTTGAGGAGTATTGCAGAGCAAATCATATATGATTGCATTTTGTGGATGCATCACACTTCGTAAATTACCAAGGCATTAAGGTTACTGTTCAGACAGAAGCACATCAATTGATCAGCCAGTACATGGAATGGAAAAACAGGAATTATAGTTAAGAAGGATATCTTATGAGATGTTCTCTCCTGTGACTCTCAAGGATGTAAGCTTGCTGAAAGTCTGAAACTTCAGCAACTCCCACTCCAATATAATAGTAAGTACAAACAAGTAGCAAACTCAACAATTTTTCTATGTAGTCCCCCATCAATAACAGCTCTGTCCACAACACCTCTCCTGCTGTAGCATGAAGAAAACGGCTCACAAGAAAAACAACATACTTTAGGAACGAAGGGGAAGAGGAGAATAAGACAGTGTGTAATTTCAAGTCAGCCAGATAGTTGGGACCCTGAATTGGATAATCAAGTTGCTGTAGTGGTTCTAACTTCAAAGACCAAAGTATGTAAACATTCTTACATCCTAACAGCTGACAAAGTTTTGCCAAACTGTTTCTGCTATCCCTTTATTACCCCCCTGAATGTAAGATGATTTGATGCTTTTCCCATCAAGAATGTGAAGCAAATGCAACAAAAGAGATATGTAAGTAAATTTATTAGAGTCATCACAAGTAGAGATATTATTGCACTTGCTGTTCTTCTTCTATTTTTTGCAGTGGATCCCATTTTGCCCTCAATTTGCAGTTTAACTAAATCCTTTGTCAATTGGTCACATTCAGCTGAGGAGACAAGATGTTGAATCCCACCAATAATAAATTATTGGTTGGATGTATACCTTGACTTCAGCCTTTTCCTAATACATATACAAGTTATTGACCAAAAAATTCATATGATCACCTTGTCTGGCCATTTCAAGTTTAGTCATATGCAACAATGGCAGCCCTGAGCCCAATGGGCACCATTGCAGTAGCAGCAGGAGCTGCAGCACTTTGGGTGGGGCGGCATTGTCTGCTACCTCTTCCTCTGCCACTCCAGCCCAATCCTCTCTTTCCGAAAGGTCAAGAAGAAGACGTCTACCAGAAAGGGACTTGTCAACTCCATTGGCACCACCGCTTGTTCGAATCAACAGCTCTCAAAGGCCATGGGCTGCGAATTAAGCCCAAAAATAGTTATTTTGCACTTCTCCAAACAATTTTGTTCCTTTTTGCACCTTGGGTTGGTTTGGTTTGATGGTAGTGGCATCTGTTAGATACTAGTAAAAGTTGTGTTCTTGTATCCATTAATCCACCCGTTACCAGTTATCCTAATGGGTTAGGATTGGTTACAGGTGAAGGACTGGAGAAACAGGTGATCATCTGACCTGATATCCGTTTTGTCAACATGAGTGGGATAAGGGTTTGGTCTCTCTAGTCCTATCATTTCTAATTTATTATGTCAACTGGCATGTCAGAGCTGTATCTATGTCCAACACTAAAATCTTCTACCACAAAGTGTTTGTGCTTCTTAGGATTTAGGCCTTCCTCTGCCTCTTCTACCTCCTAATTTCCCATTAACTAGTCCTCCCTTTCTTCCAAGTGCAGCTAGAGGTCGTCTTTGAACATGTCCAAACCATCAATGACGATTCTCTCATTTATCCCCAACTGATGCTACCCCTGTAGCATTATGAACAAATTCATTCCTTAACTTATCTTTTAATTCTCATTCATCCATCGTAAAATGTCCTCATTACAGCAATATCAAATAAACTGATATTCCTCACACAAACAAAAACAAAATAACCAGAATATCAAATCAACATGGGAAAATAACGAATAAAGCATTAGAGTGGCCTATGTTGGTGAAATCCCCGAACGTCAATGTGGCACGTGAATTTGGCTCGAACCTGTTCGACAATATGGCCAGATAACTGGTGCAGGTTTCTCCAAAACCATTGTTTCTTTGCGATTTTTACTTCGGCGTGACACCTTAATGCTTTAAAAAAAAAATCTTGATTCCCATGAGATTCTAATACACCCCGCCATCAACTAAGCAAGTGCTTTTAGCATAAAACGATTTCCCTTCAACAGTAGGGAAAGATCATAACTACAACAGCCAGATTCAGAACAACATCAAATTCGACGGAAGCAATATTGGCAGGGATGGGGAAGAGTAGTCATCTCACCCGCCAACTCCAGCGAAGCGAACAGGGAGGGGAGAGAGGCGCTTGATGGCGGCCATGAGACGGGAACCGATGGTGTCTCCGGAGACCTCCCCGGCGACGACGAAAACCCTAAGCTCCCCGTCGCCACTGGCAATGTCTACGACGCTTCTTCCGCTGCTGCTGCCGGAGGACAATGGACGATGGCGGAAAATGGACGTCTCAGTAGGAACCAGGGGCCATGAGGAGGAGGAGAAGATTGGAACTCCCCAGGAGCTACGAAGCAGCTTCATCATCGTCGTCGTCGTCCTCCCACCTTCCCTGAAAACCCTCCCCTCCAGCGCTGGAGGACACAAACAAGAAGCTCTAATGTCTACTTTTGAAGCTTATATTCTTCTTCTGTGATTTGTAGTGAGAAATCGATTTTTGGCTTCAATACCCTGGAAATGTAGCTCTTTTATCTTCTTAAAATAGTTAATTAACTATATATCTTTTTAAATAATTAATCATAATTACAATACTCTCATGGTTAAGAAATGTTGGAAACAATACGTAATACGTTAGCTTCATTTTTTTTATCATATAAAAGATTATTTTGTTCTTATTATTTGTATCTCCTTCGAAAATGTAAATTATGACACTAATGATTGTATCTTTATTGAAAAAGGTGCCAGAATAACTAAAGTTACCACAAAAAATAAGGGAGAAGACAAGAAACAAACAATAATGCATAAAATAAAGATTTAACTGAAACTAAATAGGCAAATACATTTTCATCATTTCATATGTAGGGATAAAAGTTAACCATGGGTTTGGAGATTTAGTGGTAACAATTAACTAGCTTAAGGATATGTAAGTATAATATTGATTTTTATGAGGGTATGTAAATAATAAACTATTTTACAAAAGTATATGAGCTTGCTGGGCTTTTGAGGATATCCAAGCAAAAAAATCTCTCTTTTTAGAAAATAGCCACTAGTGAGACTTGTTTCCCCAATCTAGCATTTTAACGAGCACATTTTGGACTTCATAGAAGTGTACGGTGGTTGGACTAGATTGGATGGATTTAAATTTTTTGAGGATTGGAATACATGTTGAAGTTTTGAATCAAATGAGTAGTTTTGTGAATATTAGTATACGGAATGAAATTATATGTTCCATGTTTTATCTACTTTGGCATGATTTTGATTCACATTAGTACCTATGTGGATGTTATTCATCGATAAGATTGTTGAGGAAGGTGTTTTTTGCGTAGGAGTTGATGTATGGTGTCTAGGTTACAGTACAAGTTGACTAGAGACGGTGAAATTTACATCTTTATTACTTTTGAATCTTAATATAGTAATGTTGGACGTTTTTCTAAACAATGAATTTATCTTGTACTGGAAAAAAAGATAATATTGCAACAATTATCAACATAAGAAAGATATTAATATAATAAAGAGTTGTAACTAGAGTTTTGGAATAAAAAAAACCCCTTTTTCTTTTATCATTGCTCTCCATTCTCTCCGCATGTGACCTTAAGCAATGAGCACCATCAAAGGCTTAGTTCCTAATAGAGTTTAGACATCTACAGACCTTCATAGGTGATAGATGGATTATTAGTGGAGATTTTGATATAATTAGTTGTTCTCATGAAAGATCCAATGGATTTTATTATACCCTTTGATGGTGAACTTTACAATTTCAATGCTGATACTAGCCTTGTCGACTTAACTCTAAATAACTACTCATTTACTTGGTTAAATTTCTAAGAAGAAAAAATGCTAGTAAAGTTAGATCGCTTTTTGTTCTCTCCTGTTTGAAAGTCTCATTTCTCTAATATAATTTGTACTGATAAAGCTAGAATTGTTTCAGTTCATATCTCAATTTGTCTCGATACTAAACCACCCAGGTGGAGACCTTCCTTTTTAGATTTTATAGATTTTGGTTGTATATTGAAAATTTTGAAAATCTAATCTGAGACTATTGGAACCTTTTTCTTCTAATGTAAACCCCATAGCCAAAATCTCCTTCAAAATCAAAACTACTAAAGTTACTATTAAATCCTAGTTACTCTCACACAAAGATAATCATAAAACTAGACTATTGGAAATTAAAAATATAGTGCAAAGGTTACATGCTCATGCCGAAACAGTCTCGCTTATCTCCCTTAGAATGGCAACAAAAACAAGAACTGAAACATGAACATCAAAGCATTCTATAATGCTAGGAAATCTATTGAAGGCATTGCTCCCATATTTAGTGGCTCAAAAAAGAGACTTGAATACCTCTTTCTTTCACAAAATTAGGATGAGTATCCAAATCACTCAAATCGGTTAACCAATCATTTTTAGTAGTTGATTTTTCAAATGCAATGATCCAATTTGGTTTGAAATATCTCCCAACCAATTCATATAACTCGATTTGTAGTTCTAGAGGTAATTTAATCAAACTGAACCAAATCAATGTACATTAAATATTTAAATCTAATATTAATGTATGTAACATACGAACATGTTACGTTATATGGTACTATTATATTAATAGAGTACATATCTATTACATACTCTCTCAACATTTAAAACCACTTTTATAACCAGTAAATCTGGTTTGTGGTTTTTTCTTTAAAATTCAAAATTCAAATAAAATAAAAACCTTCCCTCCATTTCAAAACCCTAAAATCTATTTAATCCAACCCCACCCCCATCCGAACCCTACAGCACCCCTCTCGTCTGCGGTCGACGCCGCTCCCTCCCCCGACCTCATCGACCCCCAAATCGACCCCTTCCTCCGCTCCGTCGACCCCATCCCCAATCTTGCATACTCCCACCGCCGCCTCTCGTCGTCGCATCCGCTCGACAAGTGTTGCGTGAGGTCTCTGTTGGGGGCGCTCAACGACAACAAGTTGCTGCGCAGATCTCTCTGATCCGCTCGCGTCCCCGCTCCCGATCTCCATCACAAGATCTCCGCCCTACCCGCCAGCGCGCATAGGGCGTTGCCCTGGTCCATCTTTAGACCGGATCTGAAGACGACGACGCCGCTCCCTGTGAACATCCGGCCTCATCCTCGATCGACGCCATCATCGGAGATGGCGGCTTCGGCCTCGTCTACAAGGCCGTTCTCCCTGACTCCACCACCGTCGCCGTCAAGAAGCTCTCCTCGGACGCCTTCCATGGGTTTCGGGAGTTCGCGGCGGAGATGGAGACCCTCGCCAAGATCCTCGGACAGGGATTGAGCATGTTAAGCAAATCGTAGAAGGGAATGGAAGGGACAAGGAGGAGATAAGGTACGAGGCTTGACGCCATGGAGGGCCCGGAGTGCGAGTGGACAGAAGGGGAG
>JAMKQA010051447.1:0-27189 GCA_024699735.1 Posidonia australis | reverse complement strand
TGGGAGCTATTGAAATCAGACATAAAAAACATACTCCACTCCTTCCATTCAGCCACTGATTCTGACTTCTTATCCTCTATAAACCAAACCTTCATTGCACTAATCCCAAAAAAATTGGGTGCAACCAAAATCTAGGATTTTAGGCCCATCAGTCTTGTGAATAGCTTATATAAAATCATTACCAAGACTCTGGCCTCTAGGTTGGCTCCTGTGCTGAATACAGTGCTTGATCCATCACAATTTGCCTTCCTGCCTGGGAGATCCATTGGGGATTGTTTCCTGGTTGGTCAGGAAACATTACATTATATGAGTGCATACAATATCAAAGGTTATATCCTGAAAATAGATTTTGAGAAAGCATTTGACAACATTAAATGAACCTTTTTGTTAGATTCTCTAACAGGCATGGGTTTTGGGGATAGATGGATATCATGGATCTGCATGTGTATAACCTCAGTTAAGTTTTCTATTTTGGTTAATGGATCCCCTAAAGGATACTTTGGGGCATCAAATGGGTTAAGACAGGGTGATCCCCTGTCTCCCCTACTTTTTATAATAGCATCCAATGTTCTTAATGCCATGCTGCAGACAGCTAAGAGAAATAGCTTAATCTCTGGAATTACTTTTCCTAATAATGGGCCCTCTTTGATTAATCTGCAATATGCAGATGACACATTACTTTTTCTGCCAGAAAGTTCTACCAATATGATTAATATCAAGAGAATTTTATGTTGTTTTCAGTCTTGTTCTGGGCTAAAAATCAATTTCCAGAAATCCTCATTGACTGGTGTAGGGGTTTCCCAAGAGGAATTGCTATATTCTTGTGATATCATGGGATGTAAGAAGGTAGATCTTCCTATTACTTACCTAGGTTTGCCCTTGCATTTTAAGAAAGCAAATGTTAATGACTGGGCACTTGTGTTAGAGAAAATAACTAATAAACTTTCCTCATGGAAAGCCAGATCTCTATCTTTAGGGGGCAGATTAACCCTAGTCAATGCGATTCTCTCAGCAATCCCAACCTACTTTATGTCTGTCCTGCATATGCCCTTGAAGATAGAGAAACAGATAGACAGATTAAGAAGTAAATTTCTTTGGAACTTATTATCCCATAAAAGTTCCCATTTAATCAAATGGTCTGCTATTTGTAGGGCTAAAAAGCAGAATGGTTGGGGCATTATAAATCTGAAATTTTTTTAGTGAAGCTTTAAAAAGTAAGTTAGTTTGGCAATTCTTCTCAAACCAATTTCGCCCTGTCTGGAAATCCATACTTTGGGCCAAATACTTGCACAGGGGGATTGGTGCAGTCCTGAATACTTCTTCCTCCTTGTGCTCTCCCCTTTGGAGCTATATTTAAAAAGGATTAAGTTTTTTCAATTGTTTCTCAACTGCAGAGGTGGGCAATGGCTCTCATACTTTATTCTGGTACCACAAATGGCACAATAACACTCTTCTTTTCTCCTTATTACCTGACCTGTTTAATATTGCTCGATTCAAAAAGGCTTCAGTGAAATCTACTGTGGATTTATTCTGTACTGATTTCAATCGCTTGTTTCATCTAGATCATTATCTGGCTGCCAATTGCTCTAAGCTTCAAACTCAGCTGGATTCATTTGTTTCTATTTTGCATTCTTTAAATTTGGTTTCTAGAGAAGATGATTTTCATTGGCTCCCTTCTCCACGTGATACCTTTATTGTTAAAGCAGCTTATAATTTATACAATGATGGGAGCCTTCGTAATGTTTTCTATAAAAGTATTTGGGAGAGTTCTTCTCCATTAAAGGTCAAACTTTTTTCTTGGCTAGTGGTTAAGAACAAGAACCTAACGAAAGAAAACCTATTAAAAAGAGCTTGGCCTGGTTCACCATTATGTACATTTTGTTCATTACATACTGAAAATAATACTCATTTGTTTCTTAATTGCTCTTTTGCAAAGAAGATCTGGCATTTCTTCTTGGTCTCAGACCTGTACCCTGGCTATTTCTCTGTTGAGGAACTATTCTTATCCGCCCCTCAGCTTAAGTTTTATTTACCTTCTTCTGGGTGGACTATGCTTCTCCAAGTCATTCTTTGGCTGATTTGGAAAGAAAGGAATAGTAGGATTTTCCGCAATACTTCTAAACCATGTGCTTTGATTATTATTGATATTATTTCCATGTTGAAATTTTAGGTGAGAAATCTTGTAACAGGGTTTGAAAAGGACGAAATGTTGCACTTTGTCTCTGCAATGGCTGCACAACCTGTTCAGCCTGCCTTACCTTCTTCTATTCCATCCTCATCAGGAGTTTCCACCTTATCGGAACCATCTGGCGATGAATCCCACAATGCTATGCCGGAGTAATGCTGACCTTCTGTTGGGTCATTTCAGGAAAAAATTTCTTTTGATGTAAAACATTTAAGTTCCCTACTTGGGACCATTTTTGGAGGCATTGATGCTAGTGGTACTGTAATAATAATACTCTGGATGTTGTATCCCATGGCATTTAAGCCACTTATATTCTAATCTATCTCAATCGTTAACAAAAAAAGAGAGGCTATAGTTATTGAATTTGGCTAGCTAATATTGATTGATATCTTACTTGATTTGGATGACAACAACTTTGATGATGTGAACATGATCTTTTGATATCTTTCTTGATTTAGATGGCAACATGATTTCTTGCTTCTTTTGACTTTCTTTCTTGTATTGTGTGAGGTGGCAAAAGAGTGTGTGTGATGGACAGCTAGGCTTGCACATTTCTTTCTTTTTTCTTGTCTTTTTTTCTATCTCATATCTTCATCATTAATCTTCAATTAAATCTCAGCTCTTGATTTCATGAGACCTTTGATTGACTCTCTAAAAGTCACAAATTGCATCAAATTGTTGATTTTGCTTTGACTAAATATTTTTAATTATTCCTGAAAGGGTTAGACTCTGTTTGAAACCTCTTATTTGTAGAAGTTAGATTGTGTGGTTTTAATAGAAGTTAGTTTTTGAGAGTATCTGTAGAAGCTAGATTTTAACTTAATTATGAAAATTCTGTTTGACAAATAAAGGTTCCACAATAATAGTTAGATACTAGTAATATTGATTTTACATATTTACCTTCCATCCAACAGCAAATCTGTAAATAATAAGGGTATTTCTATGTAATTAATTTAAAAAATCAAGGCTACAAACGTAAATACATACCTCATTTATTCAACTTCTACCATAAGCTTCCTCTAGCCAACTTCTAGAAAACTATGCTTTTACACATGATTTAGCTTCTGTAAAAAATAGACTCCCAATACCTTATTTGGAACTGCTTCTGAGATATTTGATAATTTAACATAAGTTAACCACTCTGAAGCTGTCTATAAATAATTCCGAACGACGTCTTAGTCCAGAAACACATATATTATGTAAATAGATTTGATAATTAGATTTACGAATTATTAATTATGTACTTATTAGAATTCAAAAGTTCGAGCAACAACTA
Organism: Posidonia australis; assembly: GCA_024699735.1. Classification (NCBI taxonomy): domain Eukaryota; kingdom Viridiplantae; phylum Streptophyta; class Magnoliopsida; order Alismatales; family Posidoniaceae; genus Posidonia; species Posidonia australis. The sequence goes on along the minus strand of JAMKQA010051447.1, from coordinate 23,728 downwards.
CCATTTACCCCCTCCTCTCTTTTCCTACATCCTTTCTACTTTTTTCTTTCCTCTTATCTCTTTTTTTTCTTTCTTTGTTACCCTTTCCTCCTCTTCTATGTCTTCTTCTTCCACTGCAATTGCTCCCCGTTATCTCCTATTCTCTTCCTTCTTCTTTTTTCAGATGCCCTCACTCTTTCTTTCTCACTTCTCTCCAGTCCTCTATTCCTTTATTTATTTCATCCCTTCCCCCCTCATTTCCTATGTGTTCACGATGTGGGATGGGTCCTTTTCTTTTCTTTTCCATCTTTCATTTTCTAAGTACAAACACCTATCATGCATAAAGTCCTAATAACACTCATCTTTTATCGTTTCACTCATTTATATCATCTCATGCTTTTATTCTTTTGATAAATAACTACTCATAAAGATTATTCATCCTCCAAAACGATGTTAGTTCACATGTACACTAAGTGCACGGTTCACTCAAATCACCTAATTGGGTCGATTCGGATTGATTTCATTAGACAATTTTTTTCTCTTAATGATTAATCAAATTAAACTATTAAGCAATTTTCATTTCACCACTCATTTGGTTTAGTGGAATCCAAGTAATTGATTCCATAATTATAATAATTCCACTCTCAACATCAAAATAAATACAAATTCTCATTTAATTATAGTTAATATAAATTAATTTAATTCAAGGTATTACATCTTGATCCTCTTAAAAAAAATTAGTCCTTGAAAATAAATCGTATCAAATAAGTAGGGGTATTGAAAACGAATATTCTCCTCACATTCGCAAGTCGCTTACTCGCGTCCATGGTGTTGCCATTGCACAAGCACTAGTGGGACCACTTTTTTCCTCAAGGTGTTCTTTCTCCAATCATATGAACAACATCTTTAATGAGTGACAAATCTACTTGTAGCTTGAGTGGGTGAACCGGTATCACCTAGGACTTGTAAGTTAAACACTTCTTCAACATAGAAACATAAAACACATTGTGAACTGTCAATAGTTCAAAAGGCAAATCTAGCCTATAAGCAACTTCACTAACTCTCTTTAAGATTTTGTAAAGTCCAATGTAGTGAAGACTCAACTTCCCATGCTTGTCAAATCTCATCACTTCTTTGGTTAATGGAACCTTTAAAAATACATAATCTCCAACCTCAAACTCTAAAAGTCCCTGCCTCTAGTTTGCATAATTCTTTTTCCTGCTCTGAGCTGTTGTCAAACTTTTACAAATTAGATTGACCTTATTAGAATACTACCGTACAATTTCCAGACCAAGAAGATGGCACTCATCCACCTTACTCCAACAAGTAGGTGATTTACAAGGTTTGTAGTACAATGCTTCATATGGTGTTATCGCAATGTTCAAGTAATAACTATTATTGCATGTAAATTCAATCAATGGCAAATGATCATTCAAACTTCTTTGCAAATCTAAGGCACAAGCTCTCAACATATCCTCTAAAGTTTGAATAGTTCTCTCAATTTGTCCATCAAACTGAGAATTAAAGGTAGTGTTGAAGTTCAAGGTCGTACCAAAAACATTATGTAATGACTTCTAGAATTTAGATGTGAATCATGTATTTCTATTCAACACGATCAACACAAAGATTTTATGTAGTCAAACAATCTCTAAAACATACAATTTTGCCAATTTAGGCATAGGAAGATTCACCCACATAACCAAGAAATTGACAAATTTTGTGAGTCGATCCACAATCATCAATACTGTATCATTCTTCTTTTTGGTCTTCAGTAAATTGATTACAACATCCATAGTCACGTACGAGTTTCCATTTCCAGACTAGAATGTCTAAAGGTTGAAGTGTACCTCCAGGCTTCTGATGTTTTACCTTCACAAGTTGACATACCATACACTTAGCTACTTGCTCCACTATACTTCTATTCATATTAGGCCACTAAAAATTCCTGTTTAAGTCTTGATACATCTTAGTGCTTTTTTGAGTGAATAGTGTACTTAGATCGATGAGCTTCGTGAAGCAATCTTTGTCTTATCTCTTCTACCTAAGGCACATATAGAAGCAAATCATATCTCAAACCCCCATCAATCCCAAAGGAAGAATAAGACTCTTCACCGGCCTCTATTTTTTCTAAGACTTTCTGCATAAAAGGATCCATTTGTTAGGCTTCCACTATTATCTCAACAAGTCTGGAGTGCATAGATAAATTCACTACCCAAGCATGCACCTACCATTTCACGAGATTGACTTCTTGGCCTACATTCCACCAGGCTTTCCAACATCTGCCATTCTTTTACCATTAGATTGGCCATAGCATGAATATGCCTACTGAGTGCATCTACGACCACATTAGCCTTCCGAAGGTGATAGGACAAAGTAAAGTTATAATCCTTTAGATATTTAACTCATATTCTTTGTCTCAAGTTCAAATCCCTTGGGAAAAATATACCTAAAACTCGTATGATTTGTGAAGACTTCCAATTGTTCTTCATATAAATAGTGTCACCAAATCTTTAATGCAAACATTACCACAGCTATCTCTAAATCGTGATTTGAGTAATTCTTGTCATGGTTCTTCAGTTGATGAGATGTGTAGGCCACCACCTTACCTTATTGTATGGGGACACAACTTACTCCAATACCACAAGCATCACTATATACAATAAAACCTTCACTTCCAAATGGCAAAGTTAACATAGGTGTTGTGACTAATCGAGACTTTGATTCATTAAAACTTTCATCGCACTTATAGTCCCAATCAAAACGTACCTCCTTCTATGTCATCCTCTTCATGAGAGTAGCTATCCTAGAGAAATCATTAATGAATCTATCATAGTAATCTGTCAAACTGTAGAAGCTTCTAATTTCTAATGTTGTTTTGGGTTTAACTCAATTGCTCACAACCTCGACTTTGTTAGGATTTATCTTGATACCTTCTTCAGAAATAATGTGACCCAAAAACATCACATCACTTAGTCAAAACTCACATTTTAAGAACTTGACATACAACTGGTGTTGTTTCAATGTTTCCAAGATAGTCATCAAATGCACACTATGAGTTTCAAGGTTGGGTGAGTAAACCAAAACATCATCTATAAACACCACAACAAATTGATCCAAGTAGAGTCTTTACACTTTGTTCATCAAATTCATAAATGTTGTTGATGCATTTGTCAAACTAAATGACATAACTAAGAACTCATAATGTCCATAATAAATCTTAAATGTTGTCTTCTCAACATCAGATTCTCTAATTCTCAGTTGATGATACCCATATCTCAAGTCAATCTTCGAGATAACGATTGTCGACTATAGTTGGTCAAACAAATCATTAATTTGAGGCAAAAGATACTTTTTCTTAATGATTATTTGATTTAATGTTCGATAATCTATGTACAGTTGAAGTGAATCATCTTTCTTCCTAATAAACAAATAATTACCTAAAGTGTATTATATATCATGAACAAACTACGAGAACACATATTTTATATGCAACACAGATATTATAGTATTCGGTTGGATGAAAACGTAGTTGGGTACATGGGCCTGAACCTGACCCCAATGTCCAAGCTCTATCGCAAGAAGAACAGCAAGCTTAAGAAAGAGGCAAGCCGAAACCTTAGTCAGGAAGGAAAGGATGAGATAAAAAAAATAAATGAAAAAGCCTCCCCAAAAGCAGTGTTGGAATCCACTATTCCAATATACTTCGTCAAAAAAGCTTTACGTAATTTATATTCGAGAAGAAGAAAAGATCATGCTCGAATAAAAGGCATGGTCTAGAAAGCCAACATTATGGGAATCTGACGCATGCAAATCTCTCGACTAATCTCGTTCACCAAATTCCACTTCAGCCCTTTTGCTTTGCCCAAAAGCAAAACGCAACTCATCACCTCTAAAGTTAAACCATGAGCATGAGGGATGGGAGACTTATGTGGAGGATAATGCCCATTAATCCTTATTCTCTCTCGTTACTGAGTTGTAGTTTGTTTTATATATAGTCTTTTACAAGTTTTTTCTCCTTGGTATTTTTTTGAATTATGCTGATACTAGATTGTCTGTGTGAACTTAGGATTCGTTTGGAACCATTTTTATCTAGATTTTAGCTACTAGTTTCTAGTAGAAGTTGAAAAAAAATCCAAAAGTGATTTCAAAAAGGTATTTGTTATCTCACGTCTCCCAGAAGCTACAGTTTCTAGATAGACAATCCATTTTTTTTTTTTTGTAGTTGGAGAAATTAGTTGAAGGACTGGAGTTTCTAGTAGAAGTTGGAGAAAATAACACTATAAGGTCTTTAATGTTATTGTTCTTTTTAAACATTTACAAAATACTATTACTATTTATAATTTATGCTACTAACCCTCATACTTTAAATATATTAGAGTATTACTAAAAGCTAGGCTTTTCTTTCCCTAACAACATTCTAGAAATAACCTAGAATCTGATTTCTACAAAAACTTTCAAAAATAAATTTTTAAAAATAATTTAAAATCTAACTTCTGGCTTACCTATTTTGGTCTTATTTTATTTTTCTTTCCTCCGCCGGGAGGATAAACTCTTATATGATGGCTTGGCGGTGGTATCCAACGTCAACTTTAACTTTTTATAACATATGCCGTTTTCAGGAGAAAAAAAAAGTACACATATCCTTATCACAAGCAATTAATAAACAAAGAAGCAAAACTTGGGACCAACCGCCGTCGACAGCTCATTATAGCTTCGCCACCAAGTATCATCTAAATGGCGCCGCGTTCCACCATCCCAAGAATTCAACTGTCGTACTCGGCTTCGTTCACGAGCCCTCCCCATTTTACCCTTTACGTGATCAACCCGAACGTGTATCCTTGTCTTCCAAGTAAGACGAATTTACCCCCGACCGACTTCGCATTACCGCCTCAAATTTGAACTTAGAAGAAGGCGAATTTCGTCACTATGCTATCCATGTCAATGGCATCCTCGTAGTTAAATGTAGAAACGGGATCGGTTTCGTGATGTTCACCACGACTGGTCAACTATAAGTATGCAAAGGCGGGAGATGCAACCGTCTTATTGCCCTCCTCCATTTCTTTCTTCCGTGTATTGTTTCTTCTTCTTCGAAGAAATGGATGCAAGAAACCTAGATCGGACTTTTCTGGCGGAGAACTTCACGAACTACAAATCCAGCAAGGACCCATCTCGGATCATGTTCTTCGGCAGTGGCGGCGAGTGGAAAGATTTCCCCTTGGACCAATTCCAGTCTCTGGAGTCGAGCTTCTTGCAGGGAAGAACCACCGTGGAGGTATCGATGGATGGGAAATCGAGTGTCGTCGAGTTTCTCAGGATGACGCAGACTGACCTGGCCACGGGAGCCGTGAGGTCCGTTGCGTGGATCGACGTCGAGGGTCGGTGCTTCTTCCCGAGGAGGACCATTGGCGGTGAGAGGCCAGAAATTCGGCAATGCGTGGAGAGGAACAGAGGGCTGTCCTCTGGGCCCATGGAGGAGTGTTCCGATGAGACCTCGGCGATATCTTGCGAGAGGCGAAGGTGGGGCGGGGCCGAGGCGGTGAATTGTGGGGACGAGTATTACAGACTTGTGGAAAGATCGTTTCTTGCTGGGATGAGGAAGGTTGATCCCAATGTGATGGTGGTTTCGATCAATAGATGCAGTTTTTCAGGGCCGATTGGAGACGCCAGGAGGAAGGGGTTTTGGGCTATGGTGGAGGCGACGAAAACTGTTCGAGGAAATGCCAACCTCACATTTGGTTGGTTTGGGGCTTCTGAAGACGGGATGAATCGTATCCTGCAACATGGATTTGGGCAACCAGATGTTGAGGTTCCTGATGAAGAGGTGTATGGGAGAGGCATTCGCGTCGCTCGGCCGGAGTTTCTACACAGAATGTAAGCATCGCTTTGTTGGTTATGTTTCGTTTCTTCATTTGATTTTGGTTGCTGACTGCCTTAGTGAATGTGTTTCAGTTGTGAATTATCGGAAGCCGATGACAATGGCGAAAGGCATGTCTTACTTTGTCGGGTTATCGCCGGCGCAGTAGAGAAAGTCGAGCGCGGATCGAGCCAGTGCCGACCGAGTAGCGAACGGTATGATTCTGGAGTGGACGACTTTCTGAACCCAAGATGGTGCATTGTCTGGAGCACTCACATGAACACACATGTTATTCCAGAATCTGTTGTCAGCTTCAGGTTATCAGATTATCCTCAAGGTATTGAATTTTTCCTCCTTCACCTCTTTTCTTGTTGTGACGTTTCAGTTTATCAAATTAATATTTAATGTGGTACCCCAACTACAATTTACAGGTTTCCAGATGAGAAAGGCAGCTCCCGCAAAGAAACCATCTCCTCTGGTGAACAGGTCGTTCTCGGAATTACTTGCTGAGATAGGGAGATCACTTCCTCCATCAGCAATGCGGACACTGGATCTACTTTTTGATCGATACAAGGTTATATCTGCAGTCTGCACTAACGTAGAGACTATTACTTCCACTGATAAGTACCAAATCCATTTACAGTACCATTCAAACTCACGTATTAATCTCTCTTTTCAGGCAAAGAAGATCAAGAAAGATGTTTTTATAAGCCAACTACGATCGATCACAGGGAACAAGTTACTGTTACATGCCATCAAGAAAATACGGGACCGGTTTTGAAGTGTACATAGATCTGTATCCGTAGTTTTCGTGTTTCTCAGAGTTGCATCTTGTTTGAGATTTACAAAGTGAACAAATGTATCATTCGACAAACTCCAGAACATTAAGCCTTTGTTTGATACACTGTTAAACAATGATTTGGTCCTTCGTAGGATTCAAAACCATGTGTGTGACATTCAAGATTAATGACATCTGTTTGGACCCTTCCTGACCAATAATTTCTTTGTTCTCTATAATTACGCACGAAAGATGGCTAACCATGTATCATTCAACTTTCACCCTTTTCTATTATTTCACCTTCTCAAACTCTTCGTTGTCATCTCTACAGATCCGTCACAGTCGGCTGTTTGAGAAGATGTGTGTCATTCAAACAGATTGAAGATTAAATCATTGATCCTTGAGTCTCTTACCACACGATGGCTCAACCACATTTGAAGTTCGTACGTTTATCATTATTTGCCATTTATACGTTAAAAGTTTAACAATAGGTGAGCGACAAATATTAACCATAATATCCATATTCATCTTAATCACCATCACCATCACCATCAATTAGTGATGAGCTAATCCTAAAGCATCTCTTTAGCTGGGATCTTCTTGATTCTTCTTTTTATTCTTTTAGAATTCTCTCTTTTATATAAAGAGATGTACATCAATAAATAAATGCAATGAGAGTCTTTTTTACATTCTCCTATGTCATTTAATATGGTATCAGAGTACGGTGACATGTGTCATACGTCTTCTTCCTCGTTGTTTTCCTACTAAGATTTAAGCTCTCGGTCTTCCTCTTTCCTTATTGTCTGTCCTCTTTCTTCTTTCACCCTTCTCCAACGTCTTTTTTCTCTATTTTCCTATTCATTTCCTCTCTCTTCTCCTTGCTCTTGCATCCTTCCCCTTCTTCCCTCGTTGCTTCCCTAATAAGGTCTAAGTTCTCTGTCTTTCTCTTTCCTTGTCGTCCGTCCTCTCTTCCTTCTCCTTTCTCCAACGTCCTTCTTCTCCATCTTCCTCTTCTATTCCTCTCTTTTCTCCTTACTCTTGCGTCCTCTCCGTTCTTCCTTTCCTCTCTCTCTCTCTCTCTCTCTCTCTCTCTCTCCCCCCTCCCTCCCTCCCTCTCCATGGCTAGTCATGGTGAATCTTCCATTATTCCTCGAGAGAACCCACCACCTTTCAACCCCACCCCTATCTTCCCTACCTTTCACTTCCTTGGCCTTGTTTCGATTAAACTTGATCAAAAAAATCATCCTTTGTGGAAAGCTCAATTCATAGGTACAATCTATTGTGCTACGTGGGTACAATCTTTTTGAGTTCATGGATGGGACTCTTTCGACTCTGACTTCAACCACATCTCCAACCCCAAGTATTCCTTCGTCCTCTTCTTCTATCACATGCACTAAAGGAGGTCTCACTACTCAACAATGAGAGCAATAGGACAATCTAATCCTTGGGTGGCTTCAGCCTCGCCTCCATGTCTAAGACCGTTGCTGCCTAGACCACCTCTCAGGGAGTGTGGACCACTCTTCACTAAATGTTTGCATATAAATCTACTATTCGCATACTGTAGCTCTAATTTGAACTTCTACAAATTTAGAAATGAGACAAAACTATGAGGTGAGTATCTTAGTTACTCCATCTCTATCTATGATGCATTGTCTTCCTCTAGCGAGGTCATCTTAAATTAAAAACTCTGTCTCTTAATCCTAGGAGGCCTCAAACCTGCCTATGAAGTTCTCATGGTGTCCATTGCCACGCGTGTTGAAGCTCTCACCCTCCTTTATCTTTAGGGTCTTCTCTTCAACCATGAACTTTATTTGCAATGTTAGCAACTTCTGAACGAACCATCCACAGCTAATATGGCACAATGCAATCAAAATCTTCCTCGTAGTGACAAGAACAACCACTCTTCTTCTCAAGGGGGTGGTCACCCACAAGGTAGTCGTCGTGGAATTGTTTCTTGAGGAGGTGGTGGTCGTGGACAAGGCTGACATAACAACAATCCTCTGACCTGTCAAATATGCTCTTGCTTTGGCCATATGGCTATCAATTGCTTCAAACGTCTTGACACACATTAGTTGCCAGCTACTTATCATCCTTCTCGACATTGTCATGCTCATGTGATGTGGCCATTACATCGACGTCGGTACTCATTAACAACACCTAGTACCCAGATACAAGTGCTACAACTCATCTAACAAATGACTTAAGTAACCTGTCTCTTACCACTCCATATCATGGCCTAGACACTTTAACCATCAGAAATGGTACGAGTCTTCTCATCTCTCATCTGGGTTCTACCCCTTTGTTTTCCAAAAATAAATCAAATTCCATCAATAATGTGTTAGTTGTGCCTCATTTACTTAAGAAACTACTCTCCGTTCATCAACTCTGCAAAGCTAATGATGTTTACTTCATACTCTTTGCAACTCACTTCATCATAAAGGATCGGAGGTCTCACCAAACCTTGTACCAAGGAGTGGTTAGGGACAAGCTCTTTGCTCTCCCAATGAGGAATGGAACACCTTCATCTACAAGTCTTTATGCTCTTATTGGCAAACACACGTCTTCATGAACGACTTAGCCATCCCAATCCTCAGGTGACTCGCTTTGTGCTTCGACGTCACCAACTACCTTACTCTTCTTCTTCCCTTCCTGCTTGTGTTGCCTATGGCCTTGGGAAGATACATAAGCTGCCACACTATAGCTTTACTACTGCTTACAAACAACCTCTAGAGCTGGTATTCAATGATCTCTGAGGATCTTCTCTGAGGATCTTCTCTAATCACTTCACTGAAGGATTTTTGCTATTACAACAATTTTGTGGATGTATATTCTAAATATTCTTGGTTGTACTCATTACGTTGTAAATCTGAGGCACTTCATGTATTTAAAACCTTTAAAAATGTAGTAGAAAAGTAATTTAATAATTTTATCATTTCTCTTCAAACGAATGGTTGAGGAAAAATATTGACCTTCAAATCTTTCCTCCAGCAACACAACACCACTTATAAAATATCCTATCCTCATGCTCATGCTTAGAATGGAACTATGGAACGTCGTCATCGTCGTATAGTTGATTTTAACCTTGCACTTCTGACTCGTGCTAATCTACCTCGACAATTTTGACTTGATGCCTTTGCTACAGTCGTCTACCTTCTTAATCACATGCCCACAAAATTACTGCAACACAAGTCATCCTTTGAAGAATTATATCAAACACCTTTAGATTACTTCTTTCTACATGTGTTCAGCTGCAATTGCTATCTCAATCTTCGACTATTCAACAAGTACAAATTTGATTTTCAATCCAGACGTTGCATCTTTCTCAAACATGTCTCCAATAATCATGGTTACAAATGTTACCACCCTCAATCTTTCCGTATTTTCACCTCCATGGAGGTTTTATTTCACGAGCAAAACTTCTTTGTGAGTTCTAACCTCTCCATGCCTTTTATTTCCTCGTCCCAACCCAACTCCATTCCTTCCTTATTGGACTTAGCTCCTTTTCTCCTACCCAGCCCAACTCATCACATCACTCATACGAAAACACTTGCTGTTTCATCGTCTTCCACCTCTCCCACCCTAATACCCACTTCTTCGTCTGCTAACCAGACTATTCCTACTCCATTGACACCTCCTCTCCTCCATCTCGTTTCACCACTTGCCATCCCATGGTCACTAGAGGCTCTATCCATATTCGCAAACCTAATCCCAGGTATGCTTTTCTTGCCACTCCAAGTTGCATTACACCATCGTCTTATTTTGCTACTATTAAAGACCCTAGATGGCGGTCAACCATGGATGATGAATACAATGCTTTAATTGAGAATGGCACATGGAAACTTGTTCCACCCACTAGTGACCAAAATGTCATCGGTTGCAAATAGATTTTCAAAATTAAAGAGCATGCTGATGAATCTGTTGTGAGTCATAAAGCTCGCTACGTGGTCAAAGGATTCCATCAACAGCTTAGCATTGATTATGATGCCACGATTAGTCTAGTTATCAAACCTACTATGATACAGACTATCCTTGCATATTCTTTAATTGAGAATGGTACATGAAAACTTGTTTCAGCCATTAGTGGCCAAAATGTCATCGTTTGCAAATAGATCTTCTAAATTAAAGAGCATGCCGATGGATCTGTTGAGCATTATAAAGCTCGCCTTGTGGCCAAAAGATTCCATCAACAACTCGGCATTGATTATGATGCCACCTTTAATCCAGTTATCAAACCTATTATGATACAGACTATCCTTGCACATGCTCACTCAAATCAGTGACCCATTCAATAGCTAAACATCAGCAATGCTTTCCTTTGTGGGCAACTCTCAGAAAAGGTTTATATGTCTCAACCACCAACCTATATTGATTGTGGCTTTCCTGATCATGTTTGTCTTCTTAAGAAATCCCTCTATGGACTAAAACAAACACTTCATGCTTGGTTTAATCGACTTCGTAGTCATTTGCTTCAAATAGGATTTGTTGATTCTAAATCTGATACGTCTCTCTACATCCAACACCAAGGCACCACAATTGTCTGCTTTCTTGTTTACATTGATAATATTATTATCATTGGCTCGTCCATTGATGTTGTTGATGAGGTCATTAACAACCTCAAGAAGGATTTTACTGTGCTTGATCTTAGTTCTCTTCATTATTTCCTCAGAGTTGAAGTCACGTCTATTGCTAATGGCCTTCACCGCTTTCAAGCTCGTTACATTACAAACCTTCTTCACCAACATAAACTACATGAGATAAAGCCTTGTTTAACACCCATGGCATCAAGTTTCAAACTCTCACAGATGACTAGCATGCTTCTCTCCAATCCAACTAAGTTTCGTAGTTTAGTGGGTTCATTGTAATATCTCTCTCCAATGAAGTCGAGCATATCCTTTGTCGTCACCAAAGTATGCCAATATATGTCCTCTCCCACTGATACTCATCGGTCCATAGCCAAGAGGATTTTACGATACCTTAAAGGTATACTTTAGTTTGGACTTCTACTTCAATTGTTTATGGACAATTGGTTACAAGCCTACTCCGACACTAACTAGGTTAGCAACTCCAATGATCGTCGCTCTCATGGCTACTGTGTTTTTCTCGGACCCAATATTATCTCTTGGTGATCAAAGAAGCACCAAACGATAGCCCACTCCAGCACTAAATCGAAATATAGGTCCCTTATTATGCTACGTGCAAACTCACCTGGCTAACCATGCTTCTCCGGGAGCTATGCATTCGTTCTTCCTTCCCACTACATCTCTGGTGTGATAATCTCAGTGCAACCTATCTTACAACCATTCCCATTTTTCATGCATGCACCAAGCACATAGAAATTGATTTTCATTTTGTCCAAGAATGGATGCCTAAACATCTTCTTGACGTTCGCTATATATGCTCTAAAGATCAGCTTGCAGATGTTCTGATGAAGCCTCTTGCAACTTATCGCTTCTACCACAATCGAGACAAGCTTACTGTTGTTGCACCTCAGTTACACTTAAAGGGGTGTATTAGCTATAATATACATACTCATCCTAATTAGCATCGGTTAGTGATGGACTAATCTCAAAGCATATCCAACTGGCAACTTACTGTTGCTACGCCTTAGTTACGCTTGAAGGGGTGTATTAACTACAATATCCATACTCATCCTAATCACCTTTGATTAGTGATGGACTAAACCTAAAGCATATCCAATTGGCAACTTACTATTGCTATGCCTTAATTACACTCATGGTGCCAAATGTCTACGTGTGTCACCGAAATTTCTTCGACATGTATCTTGTTTTCAATTTACCGACATAACTCCGACACGATATCGAAATGAAAGTTTTATGAACAAATGTAATTTTTTTTAACCATGTTTCCACCGACACGATTCTGACATACCGATATTTTCCCGACACGTGTCTATTTTCCAACATATCGAAGTCCAACACGAAATCGACATTTAAAACCATGATTACACTTAAAGGGGTGTATTAACTATAATATCCATACTCATCCTAATCACCATCGATTAGTGATGTACTAATCCTAAAGCATATCCAATTGGCATCTTCTTGATTCTTCTTTTTATTCTTCTAGAGTTCTCCATTGTAACAACCTTCTTCCCTCTTCTATATGAAGAGGTATACATCAATTAATAAATGCAATGAGAGCCTTTCTTGCATTCTCCCGCGTCATCCAATAGCGAGCAAGTCCAATCCATAGATTAGTAATCACAACAACATTTTTAGAAGAAATAGTTTGACAGGGATTAGTAAAAATAATCAGTAAATTTATAAGGTTGACGACTGTAAGTACTATGAGAACCAGTAAATTTATAAAGTTGACACCAGTGAATACTACCAGATATACATCTAAGTTTCAGATTTATGTGTGTGAAAGAATACTATAAACGTATAAAAAATGCTAAAACATACTTGTCACTCAGACTATAAATTCTATACATGGATATTTCGTTTCACTTCAAAGGTGGAGCCATCTGTGATATCCTTTCATCTTCCAGCAGTGTATAAGGGTCTACGTATTGAGGAGATGATACCGATTTGCTTGCACCGTGCACAAAGGTCGGCCCGAAATACTGCAAACAACGTAAATTTATTACATAAAAGTATAATAGAATGAGCAACAGGTGAATGTGGCCAGTCAGCCCCAAGCCCCATTTAAACTTAATTAACAAGTATGGGGTTAGTTTACATGAGTTGGTTGTGCCTCTAAACCCCACTTTACCTGCCCAAGAACTCGACAGTTTTTCACATTTAATTGGCAATTCATGTAACGCCATCCTAAGCAAATATTTATTAAATTACATTTTCGTATTTGCTGAAGAAAGAAGCAACTTCTTTTACGGACAATCATATGCTAAAACAATCTGAACAGTCAACAGACAAAGAGGGTGCAATTTCCCATAGAAAATAATTATTATGCATTTTAAACATAAATCCGTGAAAACCCACACAGAGACATTTACATAAAGAAAGAAAGGCAAATTCTGTCTACTCTTAGACTTAATAATATCTACCAGTGTTCCTCTGGATACTTGCTAAAAGTCTTAGATCTCACGTATTAGTGGTAAATCAATCACGCATGTAATGTATTTAGTAAATTATAGAACCCATAAATAGTTTATTATGTGATTTGACAATAATATATCTAGGATTATAGACCATAAAACTAACAGTATTTCGCTCCACAAGAATTATACCATTGCAAAACGGACTGCACAATTCCGAAGGTGCGCACTGGGCAAGTGCATTCTCTATTGCTAATATACAGTTTGCGTGAGTTATTTTTGTAAAACTATCAAACAGGTCTTGAAGACAGTTTGAAAAAATGCTTGATGATTATGATTGGTGATTTCCTAGGTTCAACTACAGATTACCAAGAGAGAAACAGATAGTATTCAATATATTTTTGCATTAATTTAGTAGCAATTCAATATCTAACTGTAGACCAAAGTCTGCTTAGAGGAATTTATTTACCATAAACACTATCATACAGCATTATCCCAATAATGTGGGATTGGCCTAAGCTTTTTTTCCCCATCATTCACTAGTATTATAATGAAATGAAAAATTATCTTCACAGGTCTGACAAAGGGAAACGAAAAATTATCCAACACTGGGCCCATTTTGGGGATGCAATAACCTTAATATGCTAGTAATTGAGGGTAAAGAAAGATGATAAAAACTAGTAGCACGCTTCCATTTTTCATTGCAAAAAGGCAAAAGTGACTCAAAGCTTCTGGAAAGTGTTATGCTGGTTTGATTGCAATAAGAGGAGCCAAAAAAGTTCCACCAAATGAAAAGAATATTAGGAAGGCCAATTTAAAATTAACTGGAGTGAAAAATGGCAGCAGTGATTGTAGCTCTCCTCAAAGATTCATAAATAATAACATAACATGGTGTTGGCCTGGAATTTTGTTTATGTTGCACAAATAACTCAAGGAAAGAGTGATAGGGAAAGCGGCTGAAGCACTCACCAAAGCCTACTTTACTTGACTTCATTACAAAAAATGTAAAGTTAATATTAGTTTATATTGAAGGTGAAAACTGATACAAGTGGGCGTGCACTCATATATAAAAAGACAAGCCAATATGCAAGAAACTAGCTTCTAACTTGACCAAAAAAGGAAGAGGACATACAACTATCCTCATGATGTCATATAAAGATATAGAACAACGATAACTTCAAGGGAATATGATAGAGTTGCAACGAAGACTGCCCTGCTCTTGCCAGGACTTTTAAAAAGATTCCAACAAATGTGTGATTATATTGTTTAGATCCATTAACTTGACCCCAAAAGAAAACATATATCATCATAGTATATTGTTTAGATCCATTAACTTGACCCCAAAAGAAAACATATATCATCATAGTATTAGATGTATGGAGATCACCTCATCAATTGACATATAGAAATACATGTTGTGGCTCAATGTAAAGCAAAGTGCTGAACTTTATAATGGCATATCATTGTTCTTAAACTCTGTTGTAAGTTTCATCATTTGTCTGTAGGCTATAGTAATGGTAGGCTTGATCAGAACCACCAGCTTTCCTCCCAAACTGTTGAATGTGGAACGAGAAGAAGAAGAAAAGTAGTAGCAATGGCGGAGAAAGAAAAAGGGAGACGATGCAGTAAAAATGGAGACGAAGACCTACAACTCATAACATGCTGTGATCCTTGTTTTATATTTAAGCCAGTCACATCTTGTCACGTAGTTGTGTTTTTAACAACCTTAATAACCTTTACAACCACCATAACAACCTTTATAACTAATCAACAATAACTACTTTCTTAATTACATTAACATTCCCCCTCAAACTGTTGGTAATACAGATACTCGTAGTTTGTTTCTGAAACTCAAAAAAGAGAATTTTGATAAGGCTTTTGTAACAAAATCTGCAAGCTATTCCTTGGTTGGAGCGAAATGCACATGAAGATCCTTCTTGGAAAATTTATCACGAACAAAATGGAAATCAATTTCTACATATTTCATCTTAGAATGAAACACTCGGTTGGTTGTGAGGTATAGAGCACCAACATTGTCACAGTATCACAGAGAAGCTTGAGACAGGAAAGACCAAGTTCACAGCATGAACTTTGAATCCATGTTAACTCAGCTGTAGTGTTAGCCAAAGCTTTAAACTCAGATTTTGTGGAAGACCGAGCCACTGTTGATTGTTTTTTAGATGACCAAGAGATAGGGTTTTTGCCAAAAAAGATCACAAAACCAGTTGTGGACCGCCTATCATTAGGACAACTTGCCCAATTAGCATTAGAATATGCAATGAGAGTGAAGGAAGACTTTTTATCAAAGAACAAGCCATAGTTTAGTGTTCCTTTTAGATACCATGGCACTCCATTTTAGAGCAAGCCAGTGTGCATTAGAAGGTGAATGCATAGCTTGACATATTTGCTAACATAGAAAGCAATATCAGGCCTGGTTAAAGACAAGTATTGCAAACTTCTGATGACTTGCATGAATAAAGTAGGATCTACAAAAGAATTTGAATGAGATTTAGAGATGAATGAGTTTGACAGCATGGGAGTAGCAACAGATTTTGCTCCCTCCATCTTTGTTTTAATGAGTAGATTAAGAATGTACTTCTGCTGTGATAAGTAAAGTCCAGAAGAAATTTTTGTTATCTAAAAGCCTAGAAAGTAAGAGGGAAAGCCAAGATGTCTAACAGGAAAGGCTGACTCAAGAGAGTGAAGCATGTGAGTAACTGTAGTTGAGTCAATAGAGACCACCAAAATATCATCCACAGTTTTTGGAATATGAATATGTAGGTGTCTGTCTTAGACATATGAAACCCAAAATCCACAAGAAACTCACTTAATTTTGTATACTAGGCCCCGGGTGATTGTTTCAACCTATACAATGATTTTTGTAGCTTGCAAACATGATTTGGTAAATCTGAATCAACAAAACCAATGGGTTCGGCCATGTATTCTTTAGAGAGAGAGCCACGCAAGAATGCATTTTGGATGTCCAACTGATACATATACCAGCCTTTAGTAACAACAATACTCAGCATTACACGGATTGTGGTGGTTTTAATTACTGGGAAAAATCTTTCAAAATAATCAACACCACCTCTTTGATGAAAATTTTTAGCCACTAATGTGACTTTAAAAACCCATTTATTGTCAATAACATTCATAGCAGAAGTTCTAGGCACCAATGTCCAGGTATTACTATGTAATAATGCATTAAACTCCTTGGTCATGGCCTCTTTCCAATGAGGATGCTTAACAGCTTGTGTATAACAAGTAAGCTCAGATTCTGACAGAGTGACCTCAAGAAGTTGTGGAAGATGATGTATAGTAATGGAAAACACCTTCTTCTTAAAAATGTTATTCATTGATCGAGTTATCATCTTATGCTATCTATCATTAACACTAAAAGTAGAAGAGATAACAGGGGTAGGCTCTAGCTGAATATAATTATCAGGAAGAAGAACAGGAGCGTTTTCAGGTTGATAACCAGACATGTCATGGTCAGTAAGAAAGATATTTGAAGGATTAGGAATTGAAGCAGTGGTAGAAGAAGTGGAATTGGACAGAAGTGGGCGAGAAACTGAAGAAGAATTAGAATCAGACTCAGGCACAGATGAACTAGAATTTTGTAAAGCATTTTGAGTAGTGAAAGAAGGAATAGAAAGAAGTGTAGAGTGCAATGGAACTGAAGAAGACAATGTGGTAGGGTTTTGAAAAAGAAATTGAGATTCATCAAATAAAACATGCTTGGCAATAAGAATTTTATCAGTTACCAACTTCAAGCACTTGTAGGCATGATGAGAACTGCCATAACCAAGAAAAACATGCTTGATAGATCTGAATTGTAACTTCTGAGTATTGTAAGGTCTTAATAAAGGATAGCATGTACAACCAAAGACCTTAAGAAACTTATAATTAGGAACTCTCTTAAATAAATTCTGAAAAGAAGATAAGAATTTAAGAATAGAAGTGGAAAGCATATTAATGATATGAGCTACTGTTAAAAAAGTATGGACCCAAAATTTCAATGGAACTCCAGTATGTGCAAGTAAAGCCAAAGTCATTTCAATTAGGTATCTACTCTTCCTCTCAGCAGTTTCATTTTGTTGTGAGTAAGGTGTTGGCTTTATTAGCCATATTCTAATTTTGATGATAACAAAAGACTCATGTGTTGTTTGAGAATATTTTATATCTCAGTTTAGCATAGAAGATCAATAAAGTACTCAGAAGAATCAAATATAAATAGGAAAGATATCTGAAGATTCATGTGTCATCAAGGATCAAGTATAAAAAGAGAAGATATTTGAAGATCTATGTGTCATCAAAGATTAAGCATAAAAAGGGAAAATATTTGAAGATCTATGTGCCATCAAGGATCAAGTATAAAAAGGAAAGATATCTGAAGACCTATGTGCCATCAAGGAGAAATCAAGATAGAGAAAACACAAGATAATTTTTTGTAATTATTATGTAATTTTCTAATTATATACTCCTAAGAAACATGTATTAATTTCCCAAACATCCTACATACCTAGGAAAATAGGAACATCCATGAACCAAAGTAGAAAACCTTAGAAAAATCTCAAGTATAGGTCCAAGAGTAAAATCAACATACAGAAATTGTTCAACATATCGAATTGATCGATCGTTGTAAAAATCAGAGTAAAATCGACATACCGAATTATTTTGGTATACCGAACCAGTTACCGTTAGAGAAAAAATATAGACGTTACACATGCATTTCTCTTAACGTTTTCCTATAAATAGAATCCTTCATTGAACTCCCAAGAGACACATACACAAGAGTTTTATTGAGAAACCATTGTGTGAGCTTCCTAAGTCTAAAAATTAGCATTCCACTCACATCCATTGAAAAGAACTTCAAGAACATCATCAACTATAGTTCTCCAACACTTGAGCAAGAAGCATCATTTTCAATCATCATCAACCTTATCAAGTACTTGGGAGAAATAAGAAAAATAAGTGTTGTATTTTTACATTTATTGAGTCATCTCTTCTTTAGTTGTGAGAAGATGAATCCCTAATTTTAGTGAGGTCTTGACGAAGATTCTTCAAGGTAGTGTAACCGTAACATCTATGTCCAAAACAAGATTGGAATAGAAAAATTCTCGAAGGGTTCTCGATGAGTGGACTAAGTCGAGGAGGCTGAACCACTATAAAATTCTTTGTGTCTATCATTACCTCTCATCCCCTCTTTGTATGATTTAGTTTAATATTCAAATCCTTGTTACATTTCATTTACTGGTTATTTCCTTGAAATTGTAAAATAAGTATTTAATTTACATAATATTCTTTAATTCATTATTTACTTCCCTTCTAATGAAGCCTAAGGATCTTAACATAAGGTGTAAATACTTTATAATGAATTCCTAACTCTGAATTTTTTATGGAGTGTTTTATACTCACCTCTTCAATTAGAATGGATGACTTTAATCTAGCATTGAAATTGAGTTTGAATTAAAGCACGAAATTTCAAACTCACAGAGTAAACATCATATTGATTTACAGAAAAGAGGGAAGAGCCAAACGAATTTTGTATGGTCATCAATAAATGACACAAGATATTTATAACCTTTAGTAGACTGAATAGGTGAAGTCCCGGAAAATATAATGTCACAAGGATTTTCACTAATTGAGAAAGACAATGGCTTTTAGCCTTCATACAAGCTTCACAAAGTGAAGAATTCTAATTAAAAGAAAAACCAGAAATATTAAGTTCAAAGATAACTTTATTGACCACAGTGGAATTAACGTATCTTAAGCTATAATGCCACAAGGAGAAGAAATTCAAGCTAAAAGAGCACAAGTAATTGGAGAGACAACAACTAACACTGAAGTTCTTGGTTGCAGGCGTGAAGAATATAGAGATTTAGTAGTGAATTTGTGATGATACAGGTCACCAATTGTTGAGCCTTGAAGTAGAAGTTTCTTCATTGCTCGGTCCTTTATAGAGACAAGATCAGGATGAAATTCAAAAAAGATAAAATTATCACACGTGAAACGTTGAACAGATAATAAATTCTTAATGACACTAGGAACATAAAGAAGATTTCTAAGTTGGAAACTAGAATTAGGTGTTTGAATAGAAAAAGAACCAGTGTGAGAGATAGATAGACCTAAATCATTTGCAATTCGTACTTCATTTTGACCATGATACTCATAAGAAATATCAAGATTTTACAGTGAATTGGTAATGTGATGTGTTGCACCTAAGTTAGGATACCATCCTTGAGTATTTCCAAATGATTTAGCAACATTAGTAAAAGAAGAGGCATGATTATAATGTTGGTA
Organism: Posidonia australis; assembly: GCA_024699735.1. Taxonomy (NCBI): domain Eukaryota; kingdom Viridiplantae; phylum Streptophyta; class Magnoliopsida; order Alismatales; family Posidoniaceae; genus Posidonia; species Posidonia australis. Next base: position 3,796 of record JAMKQA010051447.1, on the reverse strand, counting down.
GTAGGTTAAAGCAGAATGATTTAATCTTCCAGTGATCTGGCATTGAACACCAACAATTGAAACACGACCATTCCTGTCAGAATTTTGAATTTTCTTGGAAGCATCATACTCAAGACAACCTTCAGCACATCCTCTAGGATGATTCTTAGCCTTACCACGATAACCAACACCAGATTTTGCCTCCTTAGAAATATTGTTAATTGAGAACTCAACCTTCAGTTCATTCTTTTGTAGTCTTTATTCTTATCCAAGTACTAAACCCACCACATCATCATACAACATTAGATCCACTTTACTAGCAATAAACGGCACTACAAGATCATACTCAGGACCAAGGCCATTTAAAATAGCTAAAACCAAATCATCATTGACTAGTGGATGTCTAGCAATGACAAGATTAGATGCAAGAGATTTAGCATAATGAACAATAATGGACTTGTCTCATTTATAAAGAGAACTCAATTCAGACTTGTAATGAAAAATTTTAGCATGAGATTGTGTAACAAAAAACCTTTCAAGAAAAGATCATGTCTCTTTGGATGTCATCGGATCAGTAATCTGAGATCTAATCTCTTTAGAAACTAATGATCAAAACCAACTCAAGATTGGTCGATCCAAACGATGCTAGTGAAGATAGGCTGCATTCGTTCAATAAACTCCACCATGTCCAACTGAGACTTTTTCCACCGACGACGGACTTGGACAGGAGCCATCAACAATCTCCATTAGATCATATGCATGAAAAATGGGACAAATTGTGATCACTACAACGAGTAATTCGAAGTGGTTAACTAGTAAGACATGTTGTGTCGAATTGCTACAGGAGGAACGGACGAGGAGAAAGACAACATCCCCGATATCACAAAAACACCAGCAAAACCCAAAACATCACCAGTCAATGAAGATGACGCCATGGACGAGCTCAACAAAACAAATCAACAAAGAGAACCAAAGAAGAGCTGAGTACTTACACCTGATACCATGTTGAATGTGGAACGAGAAGAAAGAAGAAAAGAAAGTAGCAATGGTAGAGAAAGAGAAAAGGAGACGATGCAGTAAAAATGGAGAAAAGACCTACAGCTCATAACATGTTGTTGTCCTTGTTTTATATTTAAGTTAAGTCAGTTACATCTTGCCATGTAGCTATGCTTTTAACAACCGTAACAACCTTTACAACTAATCAACAATAACTACTTTCTTAATTACACTAACACAAACTTAGCCTCTACCACTGATATTGCAACTGGTTTTGAACATTCAAATTGGATCCAGTACTCTAAAATCATATTATTTATCACAATGTTTCAAGCTGCTATGTTTATGTAGGCTGCCAATACCAGACAATCTCATTTGTTGATGTGACGTGCTATATTGACTTATTGGACCTGACACGAGAATAGGAATTTATGGGCGAACTAGTGCATCCTGAGGACAGCCCACTTCTCCATACATGGAAACTAAAAATTTGTTTACCAGTCCTGTAATTATCGAATCAAAATCTCCTTACAACTGAGCACTACTACACTAACAAGCTAGACTCTCAACGGTTACGAAAATTGCAGCAGTACTAATTTCGTTAATCGACTCAACAGCCAAAGACCTAAAAATAAGTATTCTTCTAAAAAAATGTGGCAGCAATGGAAACTACCACATGAAAAACTTACCAAGTAGAGAGCCGAGAAGACGCCGGCCGTGACAAGGATCAGAGGTCCAAAGCTCAGAAAGAACGTTCCTCCAAGCGACAGTAGCAACTTCGCCCGCGGAATCAAACCCTGCAACACCCTCCCCATTCCAGTTTCAAAAACTCTCCAAACCGATCAAAACCAAAAGAAGAAAAGCCCCAAAAAATTCACCACTGACCTCAAGCCCCTCGCTATTCAGCGCCATCGACCGCTCCCTCTGGCCCTCGAGCCCCTTCTCGTACTCCGCCGAGGCCACGCCACCGTTCCTCTTCGCTCCAGCACCACCTCTTCCCCCACTCTCCTCCTCCATCTCCACCTCAATCTCCCCCTGACCAAACCTCTCCCTGGTCCTCTCCTGCAACCTCGGCGTCGCAGTCATCCCCCTCCTCTTCAGTTCCTTCATGAACAGCGACTCCGCCGGCTCCTCCCCTGCAACAACAACAACAACAACAGCAACAAACATCCGGCTAAACATCAAACGCCAAACAAGTTCGAATCTTTCAACGCTCCCTTCGGTTCATCTGCTCACCAGTGGAGCCGGAGCCGCTGTCCTCGGTAAGTTTGCATCGGAAAGAGGAGCTTTTCGTGCTGGAAACAGGAGGCCTCGGCAACGCCGACCGGTGTTGGATGGTCAGCAGAACAGGGGAGAACACCGACGAACTCCCGATCTGCAGGCACGCCATCTTTTAGGCTCCCCTGAACCGCGAAGAATAGTGATTAACATATTACCGTTTTAGACTTTAAAAAAAAAACATATTTCTGTTCAGTAGGTAACGTGGCGCTTGGGCAATTGCACAGGTCGGTGATTACGGCTACTCAGAAACGTACACGTTACGGGAGTAAAAGAAATACTGTTTTTTCTTTTGTTGGTTTTTTAACCAACCTGGTTTGTTGTTGGTTGTGACAGTTGGAGAATCGTGTGGGCTTTGCCGCTGAAGACGAGAGGGGTGAAAATCGAAAAGAATAAATGAGAAGTTGTTGAACACAAGTTGCAGTAAACTTGTATTTAGACATGTAAATCGGACCAGGTCGGTCCTGGACCACCCGATTCAGTCTGGGTTTGGAAAAAAATCACGTCGGTCGGGTCGGACCAGACCCGTATTGGGCCGTGGGCAGTGTCGAGCCTAATGGATAGGCCCACCAAGGTCCGCAGAGTAGGTCCATTTAGGCCGACAAATATTTCCTGGGTCGGGCCAAACCGGTCTATGTACAGTAAAAAAAAACCAAAACAAAAGGATCGGGTCAGCAGCCTGTTTTAAAAAAATTAAAAAAAAAAAACACAAACAGGGTCGGACCAGCAGCCCGCCCCGTTTTAAAAAATTTAAAAAAAAAACGTAAAACAAGGCCGGATTGTTTTAATTTTTTTTTTTAACGAGCCGGACTGCTCAGTCTGGCCCTGTTTTACATTTTTTTTTTAGATTTTTTTAAAACGGGCTGGGCTGCTCAGCCCAGTCTTTTTTGTTTTTTTTTTAAAATTCAATAATTTTATCCTATAAATACCCTTCACCCCATTCATTTTTCTTTACAGCTCAATCTTCTCTTCTACAACTTTCTCAATTACAAATTTCTCCTAATTTTCAAGTGAGAATTTTCAAGTAAAGATTTCGCTGTTTAACTTTGATTCTGACCGGTCTTCTGCTCTCCAGATTCCAGTCTCCACGCGACACTAGTTGAGCCAACAACATCAAAATTTCTTTACTTCTAATCCCTTCAAATTCTTTACTTCTAATCCCTCCTTTTTGGGGTTTTGGTTTTTGTGGTTTAAGGGTTTTATTATTTTATATTCATTTTTTTATATTAAAATGGAAAATATTGGTAATGTTGGTAGCCATGACTATATCCCTAGTATGGAGTCAGATCAGCCTCAGTCTACCTCAACACATACTTCACAGTCCACAGTCACTAAAAAAACCTAGGAAACAAAATTCTTGGTTTTAGGAGCATGTTACATTAGACCTTGTAAATCAAACTAGGTGTTATTGTAATTATTGTAATACCACATACACATGTCCTAGGGGAGGGGGTGTAGGTCATATATCTAGACATTTACAAAAATGTATATCCAAACATAATAAAGATGACAACACAGATTTTAAACAATCGAAATTACAAGT
>JAMKQA010051446.1:0-27921 GCA_024699735.1 Posidonia australis | reverse complement strand
TGTGAGGAACAGGAAATGTGAGGCTTGTTGGCCGGGGCGGTGGCATCCCGCACAGGGAATCCCATCGCGGCAGTGCAGGATGGTTGGGGAAGGATGTCCTCACCTACTGCTTGTGTGCCAGGTTACCCCTGATCAAGGTAACAACAGTAATGACAGTGGAAATGATTAAGTAAGTGAAATGTGTGTGTGTGGTTAGGATTGGACTTGTGAAATGGTCCTAGAATCCTGAAGAGAAATGATGATGTTTTAACCAGTTGCCAGCCAGTGTTTGTGTTTTGGTTTTGAACCCAATGGGGCAGTGTGTTTTAGGCTGGATCTGGTTAGAATGTGTGTTTTGAAAGTGTGTTTTGGGAAGAATCCCCAATATTGAAAATGAAATTGTTTTGGAAAAGGAAAATGTATTCCAAAAGGGTTTTGAAAGGAATGTTTTGAAAGAAAGGTGGTTTTGGAACGAATTTCCAAATGTTTAAGTAGAAAAGAATTTGGTTTTGGGATCGAATTCCCAAGTGATTATTTAATAAAGAAAATGATTTTCAAAGGAGAAAACAAGTTTTGCAAAAATGATAGGAAACCAATTCTTTTGGTTTTGCCGAGTTTTCCTTGTAGTTGTGTGTTTTGGGGGCGCATACTGGGTGACTTAGATGTCACTCACGCGTGCTTTTGGTTTTCAGGTGCAGACCGCGTGCAGCCAGGTTCCAGTGCTGGAATTGGAGCTTCTAGCCGCACATCGAGATCCTAGAGGTGAGCCATAGTTACAGTTCTAGTTGTTCTGTAATCTTGTGTAATTGTGCTTGTGATACTGTGTTTTGGTAACATGCCCGGGGTCGGGGCGTTACATCTATCAATGGCAAAGAACGAATCTCTTTTATCTATAGAAGAGAGTATTGTTCATTCTATTTATGGACGAGCATTATAAAAGAATGGGGCATAACAAACTAAAATCCAACTAAATAAACAAACTTGTAACAAGAATAACAGTATAACAAAATCTTGATTAATTCTTTAACTAATCCCTACTTATTTGTTATTCCACATTTGTCAATTGGTTAAGTTAGCCTTAGATCTATAAATGTCTGCTAAATAGAGTAAATATTATATCATGGTAGGTGTATGTAGATAAATTTGTAGATGTATGAGGGAAATTTTCAATATAAAGATGTGTAGGTAGAAGACAATATGGTATTGTAGACACTCCCATTTTGAAATCACTTAACAACAGGCTTCTCCGGATGATGCTCTGATTGCAACCACCAAAATCCTAGACCACTTGAGCCCACACTAGCCTACTCTGACCCAATTAAACTTAAAATCAAACAAAGCACATTTAAGTCTATTTAAAATCCACTTAAAATCCAATAAAAACCAGAAATAATCCAATAAAAACCATAATTAAATAAAATCCAATAAAATACACTTAAAATCCAATTAAACAAACAAAAATCTTAATACAAGTCTAAATCAAATTAAATCACTTAAAATCCAACTAATAAAACAAAAACCTTAATTCAAGTCAAAAACAAATTAAATCCATTTAAAATCCAAGTAATTAAGTGAAAACCCTAATTAAAGTCAAAATCCATTAAAAACCCCAATTAAAGTCAAAATCCATTAAAACCCCTATTTAATTAAAATCCAAAAACCCTAAATAAACACAAAAACCCTAAATAAACCCATAAACCCTAATTAAAACGAAAAAACCCTAAATAAACTAATAAACCCTGATTAAAATTCAAAATCCTAATTTCAAACCAATTAATTAAACCCTAACTCCCAAAATTTAAAAACAAATTTAAATCACAAAACCCTAATTAAAAAACTTAAAATCAAAAATCTTGAAATCCATGAAAATCCCAAAATAAAATAAAAAACCCTAAAATAATTAAAACCCTAATTTAAAATCAATTAATTAAACTTTAACCACAAATTTAATTAAAATCATAAAACATAAGTAAAAAAGCCTAAATTAAAATTCAAAACCTTAATTTAAAAAAAAACTTAAAATAAAAAACCCTAAAATCCATGGAAATCCCAAAAATAAAGCAAAACAAAAACCTAAACTAATAAAAACCCTAATTAAATCCTAAGTTACAAAATCAGAGATTAAATTAAACCCAAAAAACCCAATTCAAAACCTAAAATTCAAAACCCTAAAAAACCCTAAAAATTCAAAAATAAAAACAAAAGAAAAACCAAAAGGAAAAAACACCAAAACCCTAAGCACATTAAGCTCAACACTGTTTGATTCAAAAATGAAATTCAAAACTTTATAAAAGTCAAAAATAATTCCGACGACCCCTGATTTTCCGGCGAGGACTCCGACGATGTTCACGCCCGATCCAACGACGCTCATCCGCTGAATGGAGGAGAATCCATGGCAGAGGAAAGCCTCGTCGGAGTATAAAACCTCTACCGCTGTCAACGCCCAAAAGAATCGATCATCATCCACGAGCCTCTAGCCTCCCCTCCAATTATCAAAAACCCTCTCCTCCTTACACCCAAGGAGCCAGAGCCTTTAACCATAGCCCTGAGAGCCACCAGCGATCTACTCCCGCGATCTAGAGCCGCCACCGAAGGAGTTTGGCAGTTGAGCACCACTAGAGTTTGTGGGGACAGCCAACCTGGTATCCCTCTTCCTCCTCCTTTTCAATTCAGTAGGCCCCCTAGGATCTTTTGGGCGCTCAGGATCGGGCCACAACAATGAGCTTCCCTCCCGTCCGCCGTCGCGTCACTTATGGTGGTGGGTTCACCACCACCGGCGAGCCTCGGGTCGCTTGGCCTCAGGCAAGACCCCCAGGGGGTCCCTCCTCCCTCCTCCTCTTTTCTCTTCCTGCCCTTTTAGCCTCCTTAGCCACCTGAGGACCCAGAGGACATCCGCCATCGACGCCAGATCCGCAGCCCCATCGTCGTTGCCGCAGTTGTCGTCGCCGACCCTCTGCCGTGGAGTTGCCTGGGGTCTCCTGATTGCGCTAGCCCTAATCCACGTCTTCCGGAAGCTTCTCCGTGTCACCACGAGCGCCTTCGCACTGCTACGCCACTGCCTAGACCATCGCAGCGCCCCGACGACCACCGCAGTGCCTGTCGCCAACGGAATACCTCGCAAGAGTGCAAGGTGGGGGGGAGGCTCAGGCCTCCCCAGCCTTGCCCAACCTCCCAGAAATCGCCGTCGTGGCCCTCCGGAGCTTCCCCAACCACTGCTTGCCACCCAACGCCGCTGGGCCGTCGCAGACCAGTCGTCGGAGTGATCGCCAGAGGGAGAGCGTCGGTGATCCTTTAACGATCTTTGAAGGAGTTTATTTTGGGTCTAAGTCCTTTAGTTTAGGTTTATTTTTATTAGGTCCTTAGTTTATTACATTTAAATCCTTTTTTATTACGTCTGGGTCCAAACATTTACGTTTTAGTCCCTGTAGTTTTAAAATACATTTAGTTCTTTTATTTTCTCTATGAATTTTGCATGTGACCCCTACATATTTTATTTTTTAATTCCTGACATATTAATGCATGTTTTATCACATATAGGTCCCTAGAACCATGGTTTCTTTACACTTAAGTCCTGAACATTTACATTTAGCCCCTGGAATCTTTTAAAATGAATGTTCTCTGGGAAATTTGCAATCTAAGCCCTAAAAGATTTAAAAATCACACTATCTATCATTAAAATTGATTTTTCTTTACATTTTGGTTCTGAAAATTTGCATTTAGCCCCTAGAATTTTAAAAAAATGAGTTTTCCTTGTGCATTTTGCATCCTAAACTTTAGGAAACTTCATAATTGCACTAACCAGTATAAAAGCCTCATTTTTATCACATTCAGGTCCTGAAATTTTGCATAAAATTCCCTAGATTCACATTAAACCATTCCTGAACACATACAATTTGCATATAGGCCCTTAAATTATTTCCAAATCCATCATTTAGAGTTTTAAATGTTTTCTTGCATATTTTGGAATATTTTTCACTCATTGCATTCCATATTTTGCATTTAATCACAGATTCCATTTAAAAATCATGTTTTCACTGAGATTCGATCTTTAGTCTCACATTTTAGTCACATTTGCACTTATATGTGAATTTTGCACTTTAGACCCTGAACTTTTAGGAAATTACTCGAGTGCAATTTCACATCTCAGTGCTACATTGACATTGGACCCATTATCTGCATGTTAGAGTAGAAGTCATGAACATATTTTTCATCCAGATTCTCACTCTTTTTTATGAATTTTGCATCTTGGCTCTTATGCTTGTTCTTTATTGTGTTTACATCATTTTATTGTTTTTCTTCTCCATGTCTTCTTGCAAATAACATCACCGGGACATTTGAAACACATTTTTGACATAATTTAGACCATGCATCACTCCCACGCTAGTATTTATCACATCTGGTCAGGAAAATGACCAAATTGTCCCTGTACCTCCAATTCATGAGCATACATCTCAAATTTGCACTCAGTCTTGCATAGTCCTTGTCCAAGCCATTCTTTAGAATTTTTGCATATTTAGGCACTTATCCAAATTTGCACTTATCCATGCACTTCTCCTCGCACTTCTCCTCACATTTGCATCTTTATTTAGCGAGTCGGCATCTCATGCCTTTCTTTCATGGATTTCTTTCTTCACTTTGATTTCAGAGTTTCTTATCCGATATCCGATTTGATTTGCTTTAATCCTACATTTCAGATTTTTTTGATTTGATTTGGATTTCATCGCTCGAGGGCGTACACTAACTGATCGCAAGACCTACATTGGCCCATTTGCAGATTATTTCTCTCCTTTGACTTTTACAACTTTTTCCATGATTCCGAGGATTTGGGTTGACCTCACTTTTTATCTTCTTGATATCAATATGGTTTTCTGAGCCTTTCTCATTAAGAACCTCGTCATTTCATGTGGTTTTTCTCTGTCGTATCATACTTTGTGATTTCATCTTTTCATGTGGATTTCTTTACAGTTTTCGCATACCACTTTGCACATCCCTCCAGTTTTGCCATGACACCCATATTAACATGTTTTAGAGCACAGTCTAGGCTTAGCAAGCATTCATTCACTCTTAATAAGCGATTTAGGCTAGAAAGATCGAGTTTCTCGGACGCACGATGGTACCTAATACCTTCCTCGTACATAATAAGAATCCTTACTCATCCTCTAGTTAGCAGACATTCGACCTTCACATCAGTATCTCATGCATTAAATCTTTTGTGGTTTTCCTCGTCTTTCTCTTAAAAGACTAGATGGTGACTCCTTTTCTTCTTCTTTTATCCTATTTTGCGCATTCATCATCTTGACGTGACTGTGGTCTCCTCCCTCTGGCGCGACTCCACGCTAGACCCTTGGGTTGACATGATCACAGGTGTTTAAGGAGGGATGTTTTATTTTGAAGATACTTTTTAGGGTGTTAAGACAAAAAAAAAACTTCCTTTACATCCAAAGACACAATAACAAAAAGTTTACCTCAATCAATTATTTTACTAAAATATGCAATAACATACGTTAAGGTGAGAAACAACACTCCTCCGTAACCGCAGACCATAAACGTCAGCTCTCAGCGTTCCCCAACTTGACTCGCTGCGCCGGCGGCTTGGCGGGGGAGAGCAGCTGCAGCCATGGAGGAAGGCAGAAGGAAGTCAAGAACCACAAAGGCCCCCGCCATGTCTCTGGAGCAATTCATCACTCTTACGGGTCCCCTAATCGACATGGAAAAGGTCGACTTCGCATCCCCTTTGTCCGTGTCAATTATTTGTCTCAATCAATTCGTATTTTCTGGGGATTTCTCGGATGATTAATGTTTGGATGTGGGTAGTGGATTAGGTGGGAGCATTTAAGTTTTGCATAGTTGCGAAATCTTTCCCTGTCAATCAAGAGTGCTGCTTAGGATCATTTGTTGTGTCAGATGTTACTTTGGGCGATTTACTGCTGAGAACCATGTATATATGTTGACAAAAAACCTGGTGAAAGAATAATGTTACAGGTATAAAGTTCTGCGATGTATCGATGACTCCCATGTTATCTTTGCTGGTTAAATGAAATAGTAAACCTTGATTTGTTTTGTGCTAAGAGCCTTGCAATACGTGATATTGGATCGTTGTCTCCTCCTCCCCTTATAATGGATTGTTTGCATGACACTGTAAAGGTATTTCTCCATGCACTATTCATGTAGAGGAAACCCATATTTATATATGAAAAGAAGGTTTTCATCCACACACATCCAGAACCTTCTTACATGATAAGGACCCATAACAAAATACCCATATGCAGGTATACTAATACGCTCCCTCATGTTGCATGGTCTCAGACTATGAACCATCAACTTGTCACGGTTACTGAGAAAGGTGGAGTGTGGCAAAAATATCGGTAAGCTGTTCTTTGGAAGGAAGGAAACGAACATGAAGGAGTCTGTGAGCAACCAATTATTGGACAAAGTGGTGATCGACTTCAATGTGTTTTGTGCAAGCATGAAACACAAGGTTTGCTAAGAGAAAAGCTGCTTCAAGGTTGTCACGCCACATGTTTGAAGGAGGGCATGGCATGTGTAGCTCAGGTAGTAGAGATTATAGCCATAAAGTTTCAATAGTCGCATTGGCTAAAGTCTGGTACTCGTTTTTAGTTGAGGAGTAGGCTTGCTTTGAAGACATCCAGGCATCCAAATTGACAAGATTGGAGTCACAGTAGATTGCAAAACCATTGGAGGAGCGATAGTCATTCAGACACCTAACCCAAGCATCCGTGAAGATATTTAAGTTGGTGGTAAGGGACTGTCATAGTTGCGACCTAAAAGAGAGAGTATGCTTAAGATAGCGTAGGATATACTTTATAGCAGACCAATGAGTTTCAGTTGGGTGGCTCATATATTGGCATACTTTGTTGACATAAAAGGAAACATCGGGTTTGGTAAAAGTGATGTATTGAAGAGCTTCGACGACATGTCTATAGAGAGATGGGTTGGAGAGAGGAACACCTTCCTTTGATAACTTCAATATGGTAGTCATGGTTGTATGCATGGGTTTTGCACCCAACATATGCAGACGTGTAAGAAGCTTAATAATATATTTATGTTGGGAAAGTAATTTGTCGAATTTGGTTGGAATCACCTCAATGCTCAAGAAATGATGTAGGGGGCCCAAGTCTTTTAATGCAAATACTTGGCCATGCCGTCAAAGAAGGTGAGAGAGTTCTATAGTGTGGTTGCCTGTAAGGATGATTTCATCCACATAGACTAGTAGGTAGAGAAGACAATCTTTATGAGCATATATGAGTAAGAAAGCATCAATGGTAGTTGATTTGAATCCATAATCTATCAGAAAGGAAAAGAACTTATGAAACCAAGTATGTGGTGATTGTTTCAAACCATATAGTGATTTGTGAAGTTTGTACACATGTAACGGTCGTATGGGATCTTTGAAGCTAGTGGATTGTAGCATATAGACATCTTCATGAGGATCATCGTAAAGAAAGGCATTTGAGATATCAAATTGACGGAGAGACCATCTTCGGGACGCAGCTAACCTAAGAACAAGCCGTATGGTGGTTGGTTTGATAATTAGGCTAAAGGTGTCAAAATAATTTACTCCAGCTTGTTGGTCTTTGGCAACCAAACAGGCTTTATGTTGCTTAACAGACCCATTTGTGTTGTATTTCAACTAAAAATCCCACTTGCAGTCTAGAATATTCATGGAGGAATCACGTGGAACAAGAGCTCATGTGTTATTCTTGTGAAGAGCACTGGTTTCAAATTTCATGGCGCGTAGCCATTCAACAAACTTTGAGGCTTTAAAGTAGCTTTGAGGTGCCATTTCATTTGTCATGGCCAATAATATTTTCGAAAGAGGATGTTGTGTTGCAACAGGTTTGGAGAGGCCAGCTAACTGGCAATAATCCACTGGTTGGCGAGATTGTAGTTGCATTTGATGCTTGGATGTAGTGGGTGCGACTGGATTTTTAGAGAGTGAAAGGCATGTTGCTGTGGTGTTGGAGGTGGAAGATGGTGAATAGTGTTGGGAAGACAAGTGAGGAGCGGTAGTGGGCTTAAAATTTGGACTGGCACGTAGGCTTAAGGAAACCAAATCTGACGATGAGGGAAAAGGGATGGAAAGAGAGAATTGAGGTGATGATGTAGGTGTTGGGTTGAAAGTGGGTTGGATTGAAAGGGAAAAGAATTTTCAATAAATTTTAGATGTCGTGCAATGTAAAATGCACCTGATTTTAGATCCAAGCATTGATAACCATGGAAATTAGAAGGATAGCCAAGGAAAACACATGGAATTGAGCAATAAGAAAATTTGTGGGTATTGTATGCTCTAGTTAGAGGGTAAATAGAGCATTCAAATACCCTAAGGAAGTGATAGTCGTGGTGGAATTTATGTAGGAGAAAGAAAGGATTGTGGTTCCTAATGACAACAAAAGGAAGATGGTTAGTAAGATAGACAGTAGTTTCAAAGGTGAAGTGCCAATAATGATGTGGAATAGAAGCATGGGCAAGAAGAGCAAGCTCAATATCAAAAATGTGTTGAATTTTGCACTTGACGGTAGGGCTGGTAATGGGTCAGGTCTGGAGCAGGATCCGTGGATTTAGACCCATAAAGTATGGGTCTGGGTCCTGAAAATGAGACTCATGGACCCAGACCTGCTCATTTACTTGGTCGGGTTTGGATTTAAAAATACCTAGACCCGTGGATCTATGGATCCGATTTATATATAATATATTATAAGTTAAATATAAGGATTAATGTATAATATTTACATTATATATATAATATATATTATTCTACTCTTAAATCTCCTTCTCTCTAAAGTCTATAATTTATGTGATGTATGCACATTGACATAGAATTGTTGTATGAATATTGACAAAGTAGATTTGTTAAAGTTAAATATATTTGTTTATATGTTGTTTACCTATCAATGGTTCATGATATTGTTCATGTTATATATTTATTTATGGTTGTATTTTATGCATGATATATATGTATTGACAAAGAATTGTTTAGCACATTTATTTATAATGTTTTCAGTTTAATTAAAAATCTACTTTCTTTAAAAAATGAAAATAAGTTAGAGGACCTATTAGACCCAAGACTCGGACCCAGATCCATTATCTTCATGGGTCTGGGTCTGGGTCATGATTTTAGAATTCAGACTCAGACCTGAACCCATGAAATACGATGGGTCTGAGTATAGGTAGACCCGATTCAGACTTGAGCTGTTGCCAACCTTACTTGGCGAAATCATTTTGTTGATGTGTATGAGGGCAAGAATAGTGATGATAAATGCCACATGTCTTAAAATGAGAATTAAGTTTTCTAAATTCACCACCACCATCAGATTGGAAACTTTTAATTTTTGTAGAGAATTGTTGTTCTACAAAAGCTTGGAAGAGATGAAAAACAGCATTGACATCAGATTTCTTGGTTAATGGATAAAACCATACAAACTTGGAATAGTCATTATGGAAAAACACAAAATAACAATGACCTTTAGATGATAAAATAGGTGATAGTCCCCAAACGTCACTATGGATAAGATCTAATGGGCTGGAGCTTGATGATCCAGTTAAAGGAAACAGAGTATGGGAGGATTTTCCCATCAAACATGCTTCATAGCGTTGCATGTTGATTACCAGGACAGGAAAATGATAGTGACGAACTAAGAATAGAACATAATTGAGTGAGGATGTCTTAGCTTAGAGGGCTAGCGATTGCGAGAGACTTTTGTGCTGAGTAAAGTAGTAGGAGGTGAGGATGAAAGAAAAATATTCATACGGTAGAAACTATCCTAGTATCTACCTTGAAGAAGAACATGACTTGTCTTTCGATCCTTGACAAGGAAAAGGAAGGTGTGAAATTCAAAGAAACAGGCATTATCAAGTGTGGAACGATGAACGAAGAGCAATTGTTTTAAAAGAGAAGGAACACACAATAGCTTAGAGAGGAGAAATTTAAGATGGGCCATAGATATTGTGGTAAAGCTAATATGGGTCATAGGGAGAGTCTTATCATTGGCGATTATGACTTGATTAGGTCCATGATATTCATCAGTAAGAGACAGTCCTTGAAAATTCGATGTAAGATGATGAGTCACACCAGAGTCCGTATACCAATCAAAAGGCGTCGATGATGGTGGGTATAACGATGGGAGTGGAGAAAGAGGAAGGTAATTATGAGTGCTAGATGTTTGTGAAAATGCACCATAACTTGGAGAAGAAGGATATGCAGCATAGGCATGAGCAGGAGCAATGGTGCCACAGTGATGAAACCGACGTTTGTAAGGACTGTGGCTATGAACACCACAAATTAGACTAGGGTCTTGGTGTTCTCTGGATACTCTTCCATGACCTCAACTGTGATTGACATCCACGACCACGAGAATAGGGCAATGAGTGTACCATATGTGCCACCGGAGCCAAGGGAAGAGGTGGTGTGGTTGGAGTGGGTAATAATACAGAGAGAGAATTTTTAGATGTTTGTAAATGAATCTCACGACCTAATAAGATGCTGAGCAGCTCAGGGAAGCTCATCGAAGTGGATTTTGTGGAGAGAGTAGTGACGATGTCACTGTAATTTGTCGGTAGGTTGTTGTAAATAATAGTGTTGAAATTTGAATAAAAAATGGTGTGATTGGTTGCTCGAAGCTTCTCAGCAATATATCGAGCTTGTCTAAGATAAGAGGCAATACTCATATCTTTTTTCTTCATATTATAGATTTACATTATGAGCTAGACTATACGGGTGTGGGATGGAGTTCTGAAGGCCATTTCAAGCACACACCAAGCATCGAACGAGGTATTGACATTGATGACAGAGGAAAGGACTTCCTCGGAAAGGGATTGCATAATCCAAGTGAGGAGCATTTGATCCTTGTGAACCCATTGCTGATATATAGGATTCACTTTTTCGGTGATAGAGGAATTGAGAGGAGATGATGGAGAAGCAGCTACTGTTTGAGAAAATGTGGGCGGAGCAGTGGTCGTTAGGGGAGGGCACAAATCTGTGTCGTTAATGAGGTTGCCGAAACCCAAGCTCCAAAGCAACTACATGAATTGTGTCTTCCATACAAGGTAATTGGTGGTGGTGAGCTTGACTCCGACATGGTTGTGAGCACTTGGGAGAGTTGAAAAAGGAAGTGGGTTCAGGGGACAAATCCATTGGGAGATGCCATTGCCAATAGCACAGGAAGAGAAAAAAGAACCAGAAGGAAGAAGGAAAAAGGAGACGGAAGGAATCAGAGAAAGAAACAAAGGTTAGAATCAATGTGGCTCTAATACCATGTTTGCATGACACTGTAAAGGTATTTCCCCATGCACCATTCACGTAGAGGAAACCCATATTTATATATGAAAAGAAGGTTGTCATCCACATACATCTAGAACTTTCTTACATTATAAGAACCCATAACACAATATGTATTTACAGGTATACTAATATTGATCACTGTGGAGCTTGTAGATGAAGAAGATAAGAAGAATTACGTGTATGTGTGTCATATGCACGCAAACATGCACATGCACACATCAAACTTGTGTACCGGATTTTCCATAAAATACACATTATGATGCTTCACTGATGGAATCTTTTGATTGTAATGTGATCCTTTGGTTGGACAAGAGTAAGGCGATCTACTTGCATCTTCCTCGAGAGGAGTGAGGGAACAAGTTGGGACTTGGGACTCGGGACTTGGACTTGAAAGTGTAGGATCTCAGTTTTTTTATTTCTCACATGTGAGAGTTCTATAGGAGAGTATAAGGAAGTGTGCTGTTTGTTTTCATGCTTACTTTCTCTTGTGTCTTTTCTTCTTTCATTCAAACTCATGCTACTTTTGCTCACTCGATTAGATAGTGTTACAAGCCATATTGTTTTGTTATAGTCATCATTGTAGTGCTCTAATATTTTTAGTAGTTCCATACTGATTACAGATTTTTTTCATCTATTTGCATTTTCATTTCATTCGATTCTTATGTTTGACTAATCACTTGTTTACAATATTTATTTCTCTAGGAGGCTGAAATATCATCATCAATTAGCTCGACTTCATTAAGGAGTCTAGATGTTGCTCAAAAGAGGGGCTCCGTCATTCTTAACCTTAAATGCATAGATGCCCAGGTTTGCACAAAGCATGGTTTTCTACTTTCGCTATGGAACTAAATTGCTTCTTGTTCTTATTATTTATTATCTGGTTTTAGACTGGACTGATGGGCAAAGCCCTTCTCGAATTTCAATCCACTAAGGGAGACATTCTTCCAGCACACAAGGTTTGAATTCATAACTTCAAGAGATGGGAGGGATTTCTTGTTTTAATGAATAGTGGCTTTTTGTTTTTTAACTCCTTTGTTTCTAAGGAGTTGTACAGTTCTTTTTTTGGATTTTCACATGTAATGAAATATCCTTACCATTCTTCAAAAAAATAAAAACTTGAAATGCATAGCTAGAATATACACAGGGAATATTCTTTTTCTATTGCATGCATTGTCTTTTGCATTCACATTCTGCAAGTTAAAATCCAGATTTCTCTCACAATTACCATTATAACCAATGCATTTTTGTCTTTGCTGAGTCATATTGGAAAAATGCTAGATTTGTGGTCGGTAGGGTCGGAATAGTATGTTTTTTTACTGCTGTAGTTTCGAGTGACTAATCTCAGAAGCGTAAAATGCTTAAACTTGCTGCAAGTGACTTTCACGATAAAAAAGGAGATTAGACACTCCAAATAACATGAAACCAAACAAGCCATGTAGTTTTTATATGTTGCTTAATGCCTCTTTCATTGGGTACTAACTGCAGCAGCAGCAGCTTGCTGATAAATAAAATTTAAGGTTTTGCTCATATCTGTCTTGTCGAAGCCTGTTGATAACTAGTTCTGTTATAACCAGTAGCAAGGAGATACCATGTGTAGCCTTTAGTTAGATTGCAAAAAGAGAGAGGTAATCCTGCTGAAATACCAGCAACTTTACATGATTTCGACCTACCAACAAAAATGTTTTTAATGCATGTGTTTTTTATAAAATTTGTTTAGTTGATGGTTGTTTTTATAAAAACTATTCTTAGTTAGTTCACTATTAATGCATGTGTGTTTCTGCATTTAGTAGTATGGTCTGCCACTTTTTTTTATGTTCCTTCTTCTACCTCATTTCTTTATTCTTTATTGGTTCTTCATCTCAGTAACGTTTCATACAGTTTGGAACGCATGATGTGGTAATCCTCAAGCCTAATAAAGCTGATGGGATGTCCAACTCCCTTGGACAGGGGGTGGTATATCGCCTGAAGGTTGATCATTCTTATTTGGAATTTTTTTTTGGGCATCTTAGTTTGTTCCTTTGATTTTTGTTCCTTTCTTTTTTGTTGGTTGTAACAAGCATTCTATTGATCTATGAGAGAAAAATTGTTGAGTGTGTCAATTGACAGGACTCTTCCATCACAGTTGCTTTTGATGATGTTCCTGAAGATGGCTTAAACAGTTCACTACGTCTTGAGAAGGTTGCAAATGTGGTATTTCCCAAAGCGCTTCTCTTTTCTGTTCTTCCGATCATTAAAGACATCAAGCACCTTTTATGGCACGTGCTTTGTTGGATTTTAGCTGTGACATATGAATTCTTGTTTCCATGATTTGTGGATCACTGGATGGTGCTTTAATGCAAGGATGCTTATACTTGGAAATATATGTTTTAGTATTTCTGTGCTAGTTGACTTCCTCGATTGATGCTGACGCATATTGAATTCTCTTTTCTGCAGATCACTTATCGTAGGATGAAAGATGCACTGGCCCAACTTAGCAAGGGTGTGCAAAGAGGTCCAGCTGCAGAGTTGATTCCTGTGCTGTTTGGGGAGAAACCACCAACAACAGCAAAAGAGCCTGTGGCATTTACGCCATTGAATAAGAACCTTGATCATTCTCAGGTTATAATTTTCCTGTCTATTCTTTTATCAAGCTTGTGTTTGTGCACAGAAATTTGTATAACACTTTTGGATACTGATTTTAAAAGTGTCATTTCCATTTGGAATTAGGTGTTTCATAGTAGATTTACTGCCTCTCCAGTGAATGCTGGTTACGTTGTTTTATAAAACCATATTCTTAATCAAGGTACTTTGCTTTCTTTTATAGAAAGATGCTGTTTCAAAGGCCCTTCTATCAAGGGATGTATTTTTGCTGCATGGACCTCCTGGTACTGGAAAAACAACTACTGTTGTAGAAATTATCTTGCAAGAAGTCAAACGTGGCTCAAAGATTTTAGCATGTGCTGCATCTAATATTGCAGTTGACAATATAGTTGAACGACTTGTCCCTTTCAGGTAGTGATATATGCTGCAATGCATACTGTAGACTACCACGTGGCATAGCAAGTTACCAAGAAACCTTCCATCCGTAGAAGCACAATATGTCACTGCATGCTGCTGTATTTGTACTATAACCACATTCTGCCATCTGTATATTGTGTAGGGTGGTCCGTCATTCTATCACATCGATTTGATGTCCATCTACAGCCTTGTTTTTATCTTAAAATTCAGATTTTTCATGCGACATTCTTATTAGTATTTACCTTCTTTTCGGTAATATCTGTTTCTTTTTACTGCAAAAGGTCTGCTATATTTTACCTAAAGCAACATTTTTTTTTGTCTGTTTTCATGGATGCAACTGAAGATCATTCAAAACATAAACATTAATAACAATAAATCCTTAGTCCCACTATATAGGTTGGAAGTATCCATACTTTCTCCATCCAAATCTGTCGAAGGTTGTTTCTTCTAATGGGATTATGTGTTTAAGTCCTCCCTCATCACTTTTAAGCATGTAATTCTAGACCTTCATTTCCATCTAACTCCATCAACATTGAATAAATCTCACTCACTTTATTCTCAATGGTTGCTGATTTTACATCTTTGAATGTATTCATTTATTAATCTTTCTCATCATTTATTTCCACTTATTATCTATTTAAATATCCTCATTACAGCTACAATTGATTTTAAAATTTTAAAATTGTATTTTAATTGCATTTCTTATACTGTAAAATGTAGTCAACTATGTAGATGCCCTATATTCTTCTCTTTAATTTGACAAGTATTTATTGTCAAATAGAGTCATAGATGAACTTCTTTATTTACCTGTCTTGTCTTTATCATATGGACAGTGTCCTATTTGATTTTGACATATTTATTCATATGGATCCTTAAAATATCTAAACCATCAGTTTTAGAGGATACTTGACTGTCTGATGGACTATACATTTTT
Source organism: Posidonia australis (assembly GCA_024699735.1). Lineage (NCBI taxonomy): Eukaryota > Viridiplantae > Streptophyta > Magnoliopsida > Alismatales > Posidoniaceae > Posidonia > Posidonia australis. Next base: position 12,712 of record JAMKQA010051446.1, on the reverse strand, counting down.
CTGTTTCTATTGTTAGTGGATTTAAAAACTATATATTCCTTTGTAAACTAAATCCTCAAGGCTCCCAGCATACCCTCCCATAACATTAAAAAATCACTTTCCTCAGCTAATTTCATAACCACTGTATGTCTATAAACTTACCTCCATCATTATCACGTAATAGAATCAAGTCATAACCTGGTAATATACAAATTTTTATAACCTTCATTTGGTGATGTAATCACCTGTTAGAATAATTTGTATTCATCATTCCTTATGAAACTATCTATATGATTGTATAATATGTGATTTTTTATAGGGTAAAGTTAGTTAGATTGGGGCATCCTGCACGTCTATTGCCACGAGTCTTGGAAAGTGCTCTGGACGCACAGGTATCAAAATACATTTTTGTGTTTCTCTATTAAAGTGGCAACTTGATAAAAGGTCCAATTTGGTGCTTTAGAAGGAAAAAGTTAAGTATCTGACATACAAGGTGCAAGAACTTAATGCATTTGATACATATTCAGAAAGATATATGCTTGTATTGAGATATGAAACATGGCTGTTTATGTTTGCAGGCATACTTGTCCTAAATTCTGTCTCCATCCCATCTTAAACTCTCTTGCTAATTCCCAAGAAAATGATAGAAATCTCAAGGCATTCCAAATGACTAAAAGTATTCTGCTATAGCTGACACATAAAATGCTACATTAATCTAGCTCTTTTTTAGTGAAAAACTTTTTCATTTACTGCGATTTCTTAGGTATTATTCCAAATATTGGAGAAATTTCATGTTTGGTACTGTTCAGTGTTTCCATCCCAAGCACAAAATCATTGTTTCAAATACAAAAATCTAGATTCTTGTTGGTTTTCCTTGTACAAGACTATGACGTAGCAACCTGTATTGTTTTGACAAATTTTGTTATCACCTTAAGTTAGTTTAACGTGACTTTTGTTTAATAAATCTATGTAGGTCTTGCGGGCAGACAACAGTGCTCTTGCAAATGATATTCGCAAGGAAATGAAGGTTAGAGTGTTAGGCTACATTGTACTTATTTCATTTATAGGGAATGCTTCTGGGGATGACAGATTGAGGAATCCTTCTCGAATGGTGATAGACATGGGTGCATGTTTTGTTCCCTTTTGATTCGGGGATGCCCTTTTTTCCACTTCACTTAGTTTACCTTTGGTGTAATAATCATGAAATGTTAATCAACCCACTTTTCTGCAACTTTATATTCTGGCACGAGATGTGGAATATGTAGGTAACAAGAGGCAAGAAGAAGAGATCAAAAGATGGCATATGACATAAAAGTTGAACAAGAGCAGCAAAAAAGATCCATAATCAAGTCTATATCAACTGTGGGCTATCATGTGCCTTTGTATAGACAAACAAATTCTAATTTGAGAAGGAAATATTACCTGAATGTGAAAATGAACCAAATCCTAAAGTAAACAAAACAATACTACGGATCTGTTTGGTAGTGCTTCTGCATGAGCTAGATTCTCACTCCCAATTCAAAAAGCTAGCCTCAGGCCCGATTCATAGAAGCTAGCTTTTACCTATAACATAGAATATTGTTTGGTTAAAAATGAGTCCTTGGAGATTCTAGGATATAACTTTTATGTTAAAAGGCTAACTACACAACTCTTAGTGACATTTTTTGTAAATTTAATGGTAAATCACATAATAGGGAAAGGTTACAAGGATAATTTCTGAAATTTAAACCAGGCCTACAGCTTCTTATAGAAGCTACCCAACTCTTGCTTCTACAGAGGCTCGTATCAATGCTTCCTTCCATGTGTTAGAAGCTGCTGGCTTCTACCAGAATTTGTGTTCCATGGGCTTGTTTGTTAAAGCTTCTGGGTATTTTGGACTTATACCAGAATCTAGACCCCAAAATCTTTCTAGAAGCTAAACCAAATGAACCCTAAGATTATAAAATTTCTAATATACACCTGTTGAGGTGGCTTATTTGTAAGGTGCTTCATTGAAAGGCTCGGGTTTTAACCTTGGGGGCTGCTTACATCCAAGAAAAATAACCAGTTTGGAGCCACTCACCGTTCAACTGTGGTAATGGGTTCACGTGCTTTCTGTGTCATAAAAAGGTAAAATCTCTAGTATTTTCCATTTTGTTTCCAAATCTTTATCATCATCTTTCAGGGCAAACATTTTTTGTCAGTCTCCCCAGCTTTCTAGAAAACCCTATTGACTTGAGAGTGGATCCAAGAGTATCTTCACCAACAATCACAAAATCAACATCAACACAACAATCACAAGTTCATTGTCATTGACTCTCCACTGCAGAAATAATCACCACTGTTGTGTGCCACTTCTTTCGTCACTGTCACAACATATAGCAGTTGTCACCACTATTGCAGTTGTCTGACCCCACGTTCACTGCAACCACCTTGTTGTCCCTTGCCCCTTGGCACACCTCATCCATGTGTTGAGAAAGCACATGGGCACACACCTTTACAAGGAAAAATAAGAGCACGGGGGCCTGCCTGTACTTTATTGTGTTTATTGATCTAGTTTTTTTTTTCCCTTTGATCCAGATCTAGTTAGCCATTGGAAAAAGGAAATAAAGATGTATGTTTATATATATAGATAGAGAGAGTGAAAAACAAGTATACTAATGAAAAGACAATAAGCAATCATGATTCATGAATTTGATGCTTGTGTGGGTTGACTAGGAAATGCATGGACACTTTTAAGGCTGTGATGCAGAAGGAAAATGGGCTTCTTACATGCCATATTTGAGCAAAGAGCAAGGGTTCAAGGAGCATCATACTGAAGAGGATGAAGAACAAAAAGACAATCTCAGATTTGGAATTATTACATCTTCTATGGACTCGTACAGTGGGAAACAAGAACAAGGGTGATTTTTTGTTGCATTTGTAACTCGATGAAATCAAGTGTCTCAAAGCAAGCAAAATGATGCAATATGGAAATTATCATTACTTTTGACCAAATTAGGATGCTTCAGAATTTATATCAATGTCTTTATGTTGTTTCTCATAGAATTTGGATCCTTTCACAAATTAAGATTAGAGTTCCCTTTTAAATTAGATGTTATTTTCCCTTTTGAATTAGGTCTTTGTCTAGTTCAGGGAAAATGTAGCCTATAATGAAACAGAGCCAAACTGGGACTAATTGTGTTATTGGATTTTTGCCCCTTGGGGTATTATCTCCCCCTTTACATCTTCAACTGTGTGCGTTAGGCTTCTTCTTCTTCTTCTCTTCTGCTGCTTCATCTTCTCTTCTCTTCTGTTCTACTTGTGCTACACTGCAAGCTCTTGGAGTTGCAACAGAAAATTATAACTAGTGCTGTTGACACCAATGTCCATGAATGACAATCTTCGTGTTGTTCTATTTCTCCTTTTCTGACTAGAGAACCTTCACCTTCTCATCTAGAAATCTCTTATATCCTCACTGTCACTGAATGGCTCCTCACCCCTGCATTTGTTTGTTTCATATAAATTTGTGCCAGTAGCATTTTGTCTTGGTTTTGATGATGCAATCCTTCTTTTGTCAGGCTTTGAATGGAAAACTTCTGAAAGTAAAAGATAAGAACACAAAAAGGGATATTAGGAAGGAGCTTAGGGTTTTAGTGAAGGAAGAGAAAAAGCGACAGCAGTTGGCAGTGACAGAAGTTTTGAAAAGTGCAAATGTTGTCTTGACAACATTGACAGGTGCATTTTCTCGTAAGCTGGACGGCAGTACATTTGATTTGGTTATTATTGATGAAGCTGCTCAGGCATTAGAAATCGCATGCTGGTTAGCTTTGTTGAAGGTATAACATTCATTTCTTATTAGGTGTATCGTACAATCACAATGTTATGGCTAGGTACGTATTTTTGGAAGGGTCTGTATGCTTCCTGTACTGCATTTCTATGTTTTCTACTATTTCAGTCATATAATTTAAAACATTATAGTGGTATATACTGGACATGCAAAATAGAACTCAGTTTCTGAGAAAGATTTGCTTTGTTGTATGCTTAATTTGTTTCATGGTTCACTCTGCACTATTAATTTGGATTGTGCTTAAATTGTTTTATTGTTCATTCTGCACTATTAATTTGGAGAGGGAGGAACCTTGTACTTAAAATGAAAAATTCTGCTTGTTGGTATGGCTATGCATTTTCAGGAACCACTTCATGAGATTTCCTTTTCACCAGAGTACTTAAACATCTTACGAGGGTCATCTGAGTTGACTTTAATATTTCCTTTTATGAAGATTGATCGATTTGAAGAACTGAATGGTTTCATCTAACCCTTTTTTATTAATAAAAAAACTTGGTTGCACCTAACTAGTTTTAGAAAAGTAGCACATATTAGTTTTACTTAAATTTTATTTCAAATGAGGTTCTAAATGTTGATTTTGTGTTAGACTTTGGTCCAACAAAAAAAAGAAACATATGATCCTTTGGTGGAAATTTCTATGGAAACGTAGTAAATTTACAGAAGTATACGGAAATAATAAAAAAAACTTTGAGTTTTAATTTGAAATTTTAGAATAAGCTAAAGTAAGCAATAGTATACATCTAGGACTACTTAGATTCAATTTCTAAACATGCATCATATTAAAATGTTACATACATTTAATACGAATGTGTTGAAGTATAAAAAATACTTAATAAATGTTTAAAAGTAAAAGTGCTCATAAAAGTTACCTTATATAAGCTTAATACTAGTAAGAGTATCGTGGTTCATTAAAATCTTATTGTTGTTGTTATTATTGTTCAATTATGTTGTGGCTACGATGAATTTGTTGTCGAATTTTGGATTCTCTTCACAACACGTAGTTGTTTTTAGACATATAATTGTAATATATTGTGACAGTGGTAGTCGTATAAGGAATTCTATTGATGGATATAGTAGAACAAATACAGAGTAATTCTTTGAAGTTATTAAAGTTGTTGCTCATATTATGTTGGTGGTGGTGTATAATTAAAGATGGAGTTTATATGCCATCCACTTTGTTGATTTCGAGTATAGGAAGATGAAGTTATCGTCCATCCACTTTTAGAGTTACAATTTGATTGCTCATAAAAATCATCTTCAAAAGAATTGCAATAATAAAAGTCTGTAAGATCATGAATGCTTAAAGAGTCAAGTGATTGATAAACTTTCCTTAATATGATTGTTCCAAGAGTTTGAATCTGTTATTGTGTTTTTACGGTGTCTTCTTCTGGAACGATAAGGCATGCAGTTCTTGATGGTCGTCGGGTTCCATGATGTTTGTCTTGTGTAGCATACATGTTTGCATCTTCTCCTATGAATAAGATAAGTGGCCTTTCGCTTTTTCTTTATGGCTCTTCAATTGTAGGTGGAATTCCATCACCGCCACCACCGCCTTCATCGTTGTTTGGTGGTTGTGTGAAATCAACATCAATCTTACTATCTAAGTTTGGAGTTCTACTACAAGAATGTTCTAATGAGTTGATGTATTCTTTTACATTAATGTCCATCTCATTAGCAATTCTAAGACATGATTGACCACTTTTTTCATTTAATATTAGTTCTTCATTTTCTTGCAACTAGTCAAGTGTAGGATCATCATCTTCCTCCTCATTATCTATATATTCAAGATCAATTGGATCAAACTAGTCTTTATGTTTTTCATTTCTGAAATATTTTATTCTCAACCTCGTGTTATAATTTACAAAGACCAAGTTATTTAATCTTGTTGTTTGTAATCTATTCCTTCGTTTTGTATGAATAAGATTGAATGTACTTTAGTTTCTTTGTTGATGTTGTTTGAAAGAGAATCCTTTTTGTAATGTTTCTCAGATTTGGAGTCTATGTTCCATTAAACACCACTAGAAACATGATATTTAGTTATTATTAGTCACATTATTATTTAATGTTTTAAGTTAAAAGAAAATATATTACAATTATTACTTGGACTCATTGTATCACAAGAAGTAATTGTGGAATGATCTCAAAGTGTGAGAAATTGGTCTTTGAAGTATTTGAACTTATTTAAAGCTTGCACTTGAACATTAATATTTGGCTTCAACTTTCTAATCACAGTTTTAAATGATGCCAGTAGATCGGAATGATTCCCAATGTCATCAGCGTAATGGAACCAAAAATTCAAATAATATGCTACATTGAGAAGAAGAAATTATTCAACAATTGTGTTAGCATAAAGATGAAAAATACAAATCTATATGAGTATTTCTTAAAATGCTTATCAGCTTCATGTAAAGAATGAATAAGCATCGTATCTCATCTTTCATCTATAATTTTCTTGTACGTTTTTTAAGATCTAGGTACTGCATCATTTACAACATCTTTCATGAAACACATTGCCATATACAAGAAGTCCATGGTAGATTTCTTATCTATTACAAGAAGCCCATGGTAGACTTTAAAAACTAGCTTCATGATGTTTATTACTTTTTTGGCATCCTCCCAAAATGATGTGTTATTAACTATTTCATTGATTCTTTTACCAATTAAACTATTACTCTCGTGGTACTTATATTACACTAGAGAATTAAACATATAATTCAATTCATTTTTATTATAAGTATACTTTAAAGAGCAATGTAGCTAAATGGTGAATCGGTTGACTCCTGGATGAATCAGACCCTTACCACAACACTTGGATGACCTTGTAAATGTTAATATATAGAAGTGATTGTAAATGAAATCGGTTATAATCTTTACATTCCTTACTATGTTCTCTACCAACATCATCTTTCTAGAATCTTTTAAGTATTAGATTAATGCAATGAACCACATATGATACTCAATAGTTTCCATAGTTATGCATGATTCTTTCATTAGTCTTTTTATAATTTTCATGTATGCTTTTTAAGATCTAGGTGATGCATCATTCATGGCAACTTTCATTAAACGCATTGCCATATACAAGAAGTCCATGATAGACTTCTTATCTCTTATAAGAAGCCCATGGCAGACTTTAAAAAATAGCTTCACAATGTTTACTGCTTTTTTGGCATCCTCCCAAAATATTGTGTTATTAACTATTTCATTGATTCTCTTATCAATTAGACTATTACTTTCGTGGTACTTATATCACACTAGAAAATTAAACATATAATTCAATTCATTTTTATTATAAGTATATTTTGAAGAGCAATGTAGCTAAATGGCGAATCGGTTGACTCCTGGATGAATCAAACCATTACCATAACACTTGGATGACCTTATAAATGTTAATATATAAGACTGATTGTAAATGAAGTTGGTTTTAGTTTTTACATCCCTTACTATGTTCTCTACCAACATCATCATTCTAAAATCTTTTAAGTATTAGATTAATGCAATGAACCACATATGATACTCAATAGCTTCCAAAGTTATACATGATTCTTTCACTAGTCTTTTTATAATTTTCATGTATACTTTTTAAGATCTAGGTGTTGCATCATTCACGACATCTTTCATTAAACACATTGTCATATACAAGAAGCCCATGATAGGCTTCTTATCTTTTACAAGAAGCCCACGGCAAACTTTAAAAACTAGCTTCATGATGTTTACTACTTTTTTGACATCCTCCCAAAATAATGTGTTATTAACTATTTCATTGATTCTCTTACCAATTTGACTATTATTCTCGTGGTGCTTATATGACACTAGAGAATTAAACAGATAATTTAATTCATTTTTATTATAAGTATACTTTGAAGAGCAATGTAGCTAAATGGCGAATTGGTTTACTCCTGGACAAATCAAACCATTATCACAATACTTGGGTGACCTTATAAATGTTAATATATAAGAGTAATTGTAAATAAAGTTGGTTATAGTCTTTACATTCCTTACCATGTTCGCTACCAACATCATCATTCTAAAATCTTTAAGTATTAAATTAATGCAATGAACCACATATGATACCCAATAGCTTCCATATTGAGATGTGATTCTTTCACTAGTCTTTTTATACTTATTGCCATTATCGGTAATAATTTGAACTACAATTTATTTTCTCACGTGCTTAATCAGTTCATCCATTTGCTTGTAGATGTATTTGTAATATCTAATAATATAAGAAATATCGGTGGACTTCAAGAAAATAATACGATTATCACAATAAATCATGAAGTTGATGATCTATTTTCTAGTTATATTTGTCTAATTATCACATATGATAGTTGATTATTGTCGTTTTAAATTCTTAATGTAGCTTTATAACTTTTTCATATTTGACTTTAGATACTTGTTCATTATCTCATAATCTTTTGGTGCTTAAATTCCAATACTGCCTTTTGCTGCTACATCAAACATATACTGTAGATAAGGTCTTTCTATAGTATTCATCGGGATACCATTGAAGAACGTATATTTTTCCACAACTTAATCAATTTTCTCTTTTACATTTCCAAACATGTTTTTGATGGTCATTTACTTTTTAGATTGTAACTTGATTTAGACTGTCATATATTTGACTATATGTTTTGAATATTCTAGCAATGTCTTTGTCTTTATCCTTATGTGAAATACAAGTACCATTGCCACTACTACTTCTACTTTTAAAGAGGATACTATTCAAACCATGAAATCTTTAAAGTTGCTCATTGTTCTGTTCATCAATTCTTGACTCCATCTTTGCTCTTTTGTATATTTCTTTCTCTTGGATTTGTTGATAAACTGATGCCTTTTATATTCTTCATTGAATAAAGCCTTACTGAATCTTCCTTCTTTAATCTTCTTTTCACTTGTTTTTGCTTTTGTCCTTTAGCAATATCCTCATTTGATCACGGATTATAGACCAACATGACTTGCATTTACTAACATTACTGTAGCCTTCAATAAAGTGTTGTTTCAATCTTGTTATATCCTCATCCATCATTTTTTTGTCACAATATTTGAATCTATTTTTTTTATAAATCTCCATTAATAGGATCTTTATGCAACCAACTAGGATCATCTTATTTAAGTGGAATACCTTATAGTTTCCACTAGAGCCAAAGGAAGATGTTATGAAGTTGAAATAAGAAAGTTACGTGAGATCAATGAGATTTAGCTTCATGTTATTTAATTTTTTTCATGATTTTTACAAAAAAATTCCTATTTTTTAAAAATTTTATTTCCAATTATTAGCTTTTTTAAGTTTTTCATGATTTTTAAAATTTTATTTCTAATTTTTAGACTTGAAAATTTCCCTATTTTTTAAATTTTATTTCACATTATCATGATTTTTATTAGCTTCTTAAATATTTACTGCTTTTTCTTAAATTTTATTTCCAATTATTAGATTTTTAAAATTTCCCTATTTTTTAAATTTTATTTCAAATTATCATAAGATGTATTAGCTTTGTAAATATTTACTGATTTTTTAAATTTCATTTTGAATTATCATGATTGTCGTTAGTTTCTTAAATATTTACTGATTTTTTGAATTTCATTTTGAATTATCATGATTTTTTACTAATGTTGTTAAAAATTTACTAAACAAATACTGAAGATCAAGATCTTAGATCAAGTTTTCAAACAAAATAAGTATTTCATATTTTTATGGATCTTTATATAGATCTTCAATTCTTGATATATTTTAGTGTATTTTTATTAATATATTAGATTTAGATATTAGATCTACTAAACTTAGTTTATTTTTATGTATATATTAGATCTAGATCTTAGATCTACTAAATTTTAATGTATTTTCATGTATATATTAGATCTAGATCTTAGATTTATTAAATCTTATTGTATATATTAGATCTACAACTTAGATCTATTAATAAACTTGTATATATGTTAGATTTGAAACTTATATATAGTAGATTTAGAACTTAGATATTACTGATGAGTATATATGTTAGATAATAAACTTATATATGCTAGATTTAGGATTTAGATCTTACTGATATATGTGTTACATAATACACTTACATATGCTACATTTAGAACTTAAATAGTTAGATTTTACACGAGTATATATGAGATATTCTCTTAGAGCTTGCGGGTCGTCTTCTCCTCTTCTCTAACTTTAGGGTTGAACCCAACTTACGGTGGCGGCTATGTTGCTCTAGGGCTACATTAAAGTCGAAACTCTACACTCAATAGAAGATTAGCACCCAGAAGTGGAGGTGGAGAGCAACACCCAGAGGTGGAGGTGGAGGTGGAGTGCACGATAGCACCCTAAGGCAGAGGTGGCGAGCATGGCAGCACCCAGAGGCGAAGGTGGAGAGCACAACAACAAGAGGAGGAAGCAGAGACCACGGTGACTCGAGAGAAGACCAGAAGAGCACGACAGTAGCATGAGGTTTCTTATGCTCTCCTGTGTTGGTGACATCGGCTTTTGTACTCCCATGTCGGATTGACACGGTTGACTGAAGAAGAAAAACTTCACTGAGTCCACATAACTCGGTCGAAATCATTTTAGATCTACGAAATTAGGTATTTCTAGAAATGCAAGTGTATTTTGTTTTCCCAAACTCTAAATTCGAAACTTTGAACCTTGATTTCAAAGGCAGTGAAGTAGCATCCTGTTCAATGCAGATTCATTGGTAATTTTAAAGGGTGATTACATTATTTATTGTGTTAATTTTGTAGCCATCTTCTTGTTCCCACAGGGATCAAGATGTATCCTTGCAGGAGATCATCTTCAACTTCCCCCAACTATACAAAATGTAGAGGCAGAGCGAAAAGGACTAGGAAAAACCCTTTTTGAACGAATTGCAGGTATGTATGGGGAGGAAGCCATGTCCATGCTTACTGTGCAGTATCGCATGCATGAGCTTATTATGAATTGGTCATCTGAAGAGCTTTACAATAATAAGGTAATAATTCAGATTTACGTTGCTGTAATTATGTTACATTCAGTATTGGATACCAAATTTTCACTTCAATTGTTTTTCTGATTATTATGTCCCTTTGCAATAGGCTTACATCTGTCCTCATATTTACAGATCAAGGCACATTCACGTGTTGCCGGGCATATGCTTTACGATCTTGAAGATGTGCAGGGTACATCTTCAACAGAAGCAACTCTTCTTCTCATCGACATAGCAGGGTGAGTTTCTGCAGATCTAAATTACCTATTGCTTGCTCAAGGGGATGAAGTACCTACTGGAATCTCGACAAATGCATTATGCAGCTAGTCTATGATTGTAACCGAGGCTTAGCTGATGCACTTTCTCATTGCTTGTGTACCTTGAATTTCCTGAACCTCTAAGAGCTGAACTTGATCCCCATGGTATACTCATGTGTGCATAAAATTCCCAACGGTTCTATCTCCTATCCTAGTAGCCGACATATCTATCTCAAGTCAATAGTGCTATGCATAATTTGACTGCTGAAATAAAGGCTTCAGGTTGCCCAAAATACTTAGTGCTGAATTTAGATGTTTGTAGTTAGAAAGAAAGTAATGAAGAGAACTGAACGAAATTAGGTTAATTGTGCTCTCCACTCTCACAGTTGTAGGAGAATATGGAAGATAAGTGGAACTAATTCCAATCATAAAATACATACAAAGCATTCTAACCCTCTCCCTTAAGCTGTAGTATGTACATTAGTTATGCACAACTTGTTACATCAAATGGAGAAAGAACCGATACTAAGTTGAGCACACAAACAAGAGTATCAGCACCAAACATGAGTACATGTCTAGTCTATTGAAGACATAGAATTAAACATCGACACGTACTGGCGATATTTCGCCGACACATGTCGGAGTTTGAGTTGGTTAACACGATTTACAAGTGTAAATCGAAAAATACCATGTGTCGGAGCCAAACTTCGACACATGTCGGTGAGTGTCGGAGTGTCGGTCGACATTGTGTATTTTTTACATTAAATTTAAACAATGTCGACCGACATATCCATTAAACCTACAGACTTGCACCAGAGTTCCTTTCTTTTCATTTGTTTTTTCTCTTTTATGAGTTCCTGATTTCCTGTGTATCTCTCTACTCCTTCGCAATCTAGTAGATTGCTACAAACTTAAAAAGCCTTTTCTCCTTAATTGTTCTTAAATTTTATCCCTTCTTAAGATATAACACTTGATTTTTATATGGAATCTTAGTTTTTTTCATTTTTTGTGTTTGTATTTTGAACTTTTCATGTAGATCTACATCTTAGATCTATCATAATAATAATTAGACCTAACTTAATAAAACATAGATTTTAGGTTTTTCCATGTTTTTTTTTGTATTTTGATGTTAATAACTTGTTATTACATAGATTTAACCTAATAATACATACATCTTAGGCTCTTTTGTCTTTTTTGTGTTTTGATGTTAATATCCTGATATTACACAGATCTAACCTAATAATACGTAGGTCTTAGGGTTTTGTTTTTGTGTGTTTTGATGTTAATAATTTGATGTTACATAGATCTAACCTAATAACTCTATAAAATCATTAATAATTTGTGTGTTTTTCCATGTTTTTTTTTGTATGTTGATGTTAATAACTTGTTATTACATAGATTTAACCTAATAATACATACATCTTAGGCTCTTTTGTCTTTTTTGTGTTTTGATGTTAATATCCTGATATTACACAGATCTAACCTAATAATACGTAGGTCTTAGGGTTTTGTTTTTGTGTGTTTTGATGTTAATAATTTGATGTTACATAGATCTAACCTAATAACTCTATAAAATCATTAATAATTTGTGTGTTTTTCCATGTTTTTTTTTGTATGTTGATGTTAATAACTTGTTATTACATAGATTTAACCTAATAATACATACATCTTAGGCTCTTTTGTCTTTTTTGTGTTTTGATGTTAATATCCTGATA
>JAMKQA010051445.1:0-28624 GCA_024699735.1 Posidonia australis | reverse complement strand
AAAACTCAATCTTTGGCAGCCATGAATCCCGAGAAGTTCACCCACAAGACCAACGAGGCCTTTGTCGCCTGCCACGACCTCGCCCTCACCTCCGGACATGCCCAGTTCACCCCCGTCCACCTCGCCTCCGTCCTCGTCTCCGACCCCATCGGCATCTTCCGCCAGTCCATTATCTCCGCCGCATCCGGTGAAGATTCCTCCGCCTTGTCCTTCGAGCGCGTCGTCACCACCACCCTCAATAGGCTCCCTTCCCAGCACCCTCCTCTGGAGAACATCCCTCCGTCGTCCTCCCTCTAGAAGCTCGTCCGCCGTGCCCAGACCTCCCAGAAGGCCCGCGGCGACACCCACCTCGCAATCGACCAGCTTATACTCGCTCTCCTCGAGGACTCCCAGGTCGCTGACTGTCTGAAAGAAGCCGGGGTGAGCGCAGCGAGGGTGAAGGCGGAGGTGGAGAAGCTGCGGGGGAAGAAGGTGGAGAGTGCTACTGGTGACATGAACTTCCAAGCGTTGAAGATTTCGACCGCCGATCAAGGAAGAAAGGGGAGATTGCGAGGGAAAAAGGGGAGAGTGCAGAGGGAGGCGAAGTGTTACGGATTAGGTTTAGGAATTAGGGCACACAGCCGCACGCCATATACATATATATAGTTAGTGTTACTTATATATATATATATATATTAGCGGGTCCACGGGTCTGGGTTTTTTTAGACCTAGACCTGACCCAATAAGTGAGCGGGTCTAACGGGTCCGGGTCCACGGGTCCACGGGTCTGAAAATCAAGACCCAGACCCAGACCCAGCGGGTCTAGACCCACGGGTCTGGGTCTAGACCCGACCCATTGCCGCCCCTAGTTCTTGTTGGTGGACTCATGTGGAGAGGCTGGTTAGCAGGACACGCAAGTGTGCACGCGCCCAACTACTTTGCTGCATGGCTTTATAACCTCAATGCCTGCCTAGTGCACGAACAATTCTTTCCCTCCTTCTTCCTCCCCCTCACGCCTCCTCCTTCCCTCCCTCTCCCTCACGACCCCGGCAAACTCCTCCACCTCTCTCCTTCCTCTCCCACTCCCGTCCCTCTCCCTACCCACTCACTCTTTTCTCCCTCGTCTCTCCCTCTCCCGCTCTCTTTCCCTCCTCCCCCATTCTCCTCCCCTATTTCCTCTGCCAATGGTGCCTATGAGTGAGCCAGAGGTCGGCGGTGGCTTGAGGTGGCACGTGGCGGTGTGTGGAGAAGCTAAGGATGTGTGGGAGGCGGGTTGGTCATCGATGGTGGCCGATGGTTGGCTGGAGAGTGAATTGGGTCACCGAAGGCCGTTATCAAGTACGCACCTCACCTCGTATTGTAGAAAGCATGAAAATGGTAGAAAATGATAAGAATACATGAGATCTAGGTAAATTTACATTCCTAGAATTTATTGTAAATTTATGATGATTTATGGTAGTATTTATGACCATTAATGGTGTTGGTTGGTTTTAAATCATTTTTGACCCCTGTGGCTTCTCGAATTTGTTTCTCCTTGCATGGTGAATGGATTTTGATTTTGTTTATATGGATTTGGAGTAAACTCGAGAGTCTACCATATATATTTTAGTTAGATTTTATGGTGCTTGTTTTGGAGGTCCATCCCTTTGTCCTATTTTGGACAATTTTACAAGTTGAGGCTAAAAGTTGTTTTCTGCTTTCGTAGAAAACGACATACCAAATCATTTCGGTATGTCATTTTTTGGTCAGATTTGGTTCCCTAATCAAAATTCAGTCGATCAAATTTCCTCAGTCTACCATTTTTGGCTATGAGTGTTGACCGTTGTGTCCCAGTTTGGTCGATTGGATTTATTCAGTCTACCGAATTAGGAACTTTCGATCAATCAGTACGGTTTTTGGTCTGTCGTTTTGGGTGTTTGCACCTATTTCAATCAATTGATTCTAGTCGGTCTTTCAATCCAGGAGATTTCGATATAAAGAGCCCATTTCAGTATGTGGAATCAGGGCCCAACCATTTTTTATAAAATATCATTTCCGTGGGTTTCCGAATTTGTTTGTTTTACCCATTTAAGATGGGATCGTGGGCCATCAGTGGTGGTCTTGTAGGACAACTAATGTGTCGTTTTGTCGAGATTTTGAATGAGTTTCCAAAGATATAAAATGATTTGAAAGTGGTCTTCAAAGAGATGAGTTGGCCCGTTTTGGAAAATAGTTTTCCTAGTTTTTTGTGTGCAGGCCGAGACACCTTGGGACAGTGTCGTCGGAACTAGGGAATGTAACGACATTCTCGAGTGGTCGGGCACGTCTCCCTAATTGAGGTCGAGGGTCGAGATACTTGAGGCTGAGAGTCGTCAAGACTTGGAAGTATGAGACTCCCTAACTGTCATCTTGAGGTTAGGGTTATGGTTCGCAGGTCGAAGTGTTTTGTGGCATAATGGGGAGATATGATACTCTTGTTATCGCTGTGAGCATTGAGGCTCAAGTGTTGTCGGGTTTAGAGGTATGACACTCTCTCTTGAGCACCATGTGGAGGACACTGTAAGGAGGCGTACCCTGTGGTGGCAATTGCAGGTGAGACACGTGTCTCATAACTGGTAGCGTCTTGAGAGAGCATTGCCTTCCCAAAGGGGTTGGCTTTGTGAGGATTCTCCAAATAGGAGGATCACGGGACTGTGGTTGGCTCCTACACAGAATGACACGCCGTGGCAGTGCAGCTCACCTTGGTAACTACTTGTGGCCAGAGTTGGTTGTCTGACGTCAGACTTCCGACTCACTGTGTGTGGTTTTGGCCATTAAGAGCCTTGTTTGTAATTTTGAGCTGGTAGAGCCTTGTTTGCTGTTTTGGCTAGTGTAGGCCACGTTTATTGTGGTTTTCGGTTTTTTAGGCCTGATTGGTCAGTTTCAGTGGTTTTAGAGAAAATGATTTGCGAAATGACTTTAAGGAAAAAAAATTATATAGATTGGTTTTCCGTTATTTTTCATAGGGTGCGTGCTAAGTGACTTTTGTCACTTATGTTTTTTTCGTGATTTTTGGGTTGCAGGTGTAGACATACAGACGGGTTTTAGCATAGTACACATAGTTCGAAGTCTCATAGCCACACACATAGGTTCCTGGTAGTTGATATTTCTGTCTAGCTTTTAATTTCCTATAATTTAAATTATTTTAATTTATTATGGAAATTAGGGACGTTACAACACTAGTCCCTAAAGAATCTACAAACAGCTACACAGTGAAAAGGAGAACTACATTTAGAACACAACTCTTTAAAATGATAAAAAGTCTTTTTATGACCTCGTAAGCCACATTTAAAACATCTACATGTATTATCACAGAAGTTGGTGAAGGCCGATTTCTTCTTTTTCTTTCTCACTACTTGCCACCCACCCTCCAAATTACAAGTTGAGTTGCAGACGAAGTTAGCACCCGTAGGAGAGGTCCCAAGGTTTTCTGTCACTGAAGGTTCTGAAGTATATGGTATATCCAAAGAAGCTAAAACGCTAAAGCAGGAGTCGAAGCATTTTTTAGAAATCGAAGAGTGGTCATTAATGCGAAATCTCGAAGTACAATCCCACACATTCTCCTCATTAATTAACTCTAAGCATGTGTCGCCTAATGTGGCCACATCAAGGGAGGGAAAGGAAGGGGCGGGATGGATGGTTTCTGACATCGGTACAAATTATGTGTATGGCAAAGATACTCCAACAAACAAAATCTTTCACCCAGAGTTATCAGAATTTAATAGTGAATTAATATGAGAGATTAAAGCAACTTGATCGTGATCATCCTCAATGATAGAAGCACGATTTTCTATCATAATAGAGTTAATAAATTTCTTAATCGAAAAATTAAATGATGAATAGGAAAAAGCGTTAGAACCAACGCCATTAATGATGACGGAAGACTCAACAGTTGTAGCCTGATCACTGCCAGTTAGCCGCCAGGGCACACCTAGGGCAGCGTGGGCAAGCCAACTGTCATTGCGAGGATTTTGAATACTAGGCTCATTGGAAAGAGTCATCGAAGCTGACACAAGGATATCTGGTGGGGAACTAGATCTCAAAGTGTCCTCCCGATCAGCAACTCGCTCTGAAGCTCCCCACTGATGTGCAAATCGACAAAGAGAAGGGGCACAAGACAATAGTTTCAGCTAAGGTTTGTTCAAAGCCAATCCTTTTTTGCACATTGATGGGGCTTCCTTTTGATAGGAGCAAGTTCTGGAGATTTAAGGGTAGTATTTAGATGCAACAAGCTAATGCCAAAAAAGTTGATGCTGAGTTTGAGCATCAAAATTGTCATTGATTTCCGGATATCTTAAGCTGAAGTAGAGAGGAACATAAGTTGGTTTGAAGAGGCATGGCACACGTCTGTCCGTAAATATCTATATATCACAAACATGATTCATGAACATCTTGAGATTCATCTAGTACAGTACATACATATGTGTTGCTCTTTATTTATGAATCAAGAGTGTATTAGGTGTAGAAATGAACTTTTATTAGGTGATGAGTGAGAGATGTTTTGCTTGATTTGGTTTCCTCGGCAGGTGCTTTTGAATGCATTTCAAGTCTTTCATTCGTGGGATGTTGTTTTAATACCATGGAAAACCCTCTCTTCCATCAAAGTCAACAATCAGGAGCTGACAAACGGATAAAATCTCGAAGTGATATACTAAGCTCACGTAATACACCATCAGGTAAATAAGAAAGAAAAGGACTCAAACCTGGGATTCAAGGAGACCTGAGCCGTATTTTCCCCAACCACCAAATCATGTCCTTGTGGGTTCTTTTATAGGCTTCCACCATTGAAGCATGGAGCACCATCCATTACAGAACTTGAAGGCCGGCCTTCTTAAAGAGGAAAGAAATCCTTTTCAATAGGAAATAGGAACCATTCATCAATCACTTCACATATCAGGATGCATCCTTTTTAGGCCGTTGATCTTTCCAAAATATGCTTCTCCCAGCATTAGTAATCTTGCCAGACCATTTTATTTCAAAGATTTTTTTGTTACACAGACAAGTCATCTATACATGATATAAAGTTGACCTGAGTCGACCAAATAGTCCACTTTTCATATTGTTTCTTCAATTGATTCAAGCTGAAATATTGATGACTTGAATCTGTGGCACAGGCAATGTGAAATATGTGGTGCCTTTGCAAAAAACATCATCTGCATTGAAGACGAAAGATTCATGGATGGAGCGGGAGGAGCATGTTGATAAACACCAGCAATGACAATTTCGATGGAGGAAGATGCTGGGGAGGTGTTCCCTGCTTTGTACTAGTGATCCTCATACTCAATTGGTTATTGTATTCAAAAGTGTTTTGACAAGGAAGAGATTCTAAACAATGTGGTTTCAACTTTCAACTTTCGATTCTCTTTGATTCAGGTGCTGCCTCATACATTGTTTTAGTTGAATCACTAGACGCAGGATTACAAATTTAGTGGGTGCTGTGATATTAGTTATTGTGATTGCCTTGTTACGTGAAGGAGTGTACACAATTGGTTGAAATGTAGTGCCTCAATGTCAAGTCGAGTTTCCTTGATATGAAATCTCTGCTTTCCTGACGCAACTCTTTGATGTACATTTACCAACCAAATCCATTGTTGAAACAGCATTGTTGCAGTTCGGTATCATATTTGAATTCCAGTGAACCACTTTCATCAGAAAAAACGCATGATGAAAAATATAGAGACAGGAGGAAATAAGGCTGAGACTGCATCAACTTCTTCATCTACTTAATGGCATTTCTACAACCTGTAAATAAATACAGGCCCCAATGGATTTTGTGGCTCTGAGAGTACTTCCAGAAATACAATAATACACATAATACAAAGGAGCAAGATCGTTATGCTTGAAAAGTCAGCAGCATGCGGTCACTGCTTAGACGGGATTCATCTGCAAGAGCTAATGTTAACATTTCTGTACAAAATCGATCGTCCGGTTTCAGCCATAAAGCCTGACATGAAAACAAATGAAACAATATTAAAACGAATTCAATCCATAATACAATAGCTGAATTAGCAAATAGCTATGACGTGTTCCATGGGAAGATGGGAACTATTGTTTGACATCACATATTAACACCATATGGAATGAGCAAAAGCCACATTATCAAATCGAGAACAGTAATTTATCCAACTACAAAAAACTTTTCATCAGTAATTGGGAAAAAAAACATGAAACGTCAAACAACAGATTCCCTGGTCTTCATTGTGGTCATGACTGCGGCAAGAACCATAAAAACTGGATATTCGACCATTTTCTAGAATCAGTAGGAAGTATGAAGTATTTGATGATGAAATCATACATTAGGAAATACAATTCTGCAGGAAATACATTGGTCGGTAGCATTTCCACTCAATGCAAAATGCAACAGCACAATGCTGGAAAAAGAGGTAATTTACCTTGTGATAGTAGGTGATAGCAGCATCGAATTTATCCTGATAACAAAATCAGGTCAGAAGATATATAGAATCCAGAGAACAATGACATGCTATAATATGATTGTAATCCAAGTCGTGCAATTTTTTTGTAGCAAATTATAATCTAGTCAGTACAAGATACGCAATAGTGAGCAATATAAATTCGATTTAACACCTGATCGACTGCTTCAACTTATAACAGCCACATTTACATTTTTGCAGTTTAGTTTTCAAAGTGGTAAAATGAGCAAATATGCAATGCCTAGATGATACTGTGGGTAAACAACATTTGGACAATGTACCTAGTATTTAGGGACTAATCATCTAAAAAGGAATAAGAGAGTAGTCTAAAAAGTAATAAATCCAATTCTAGCAGGTTGTAACAATTAGCAAAAAACTTATCATAATTTACTCATATACTCACGATCACCAAAACCTTTCAAATATCAGCTTTTGCATTCTTTTCAGACATAGCAGAAAGTCTTGTCTTCAGAATGTGTAATACTACTTCATAGTAGAGAAAATGCATTTTATAAAGTTTGAGATGTAGTTATTAGAATTTTTCTTGATGAATTTCTTGATTGCAACCAAATCTTCCATTAACTATGAATTAAACTATTCAAATAGGAACCATCTTATATCCATAATCTATGTTGGATAAACAAAGCAATGCAAAATACAAGTGAACATATAAGGTTACCTGTAAGTGATAACTATACGCTAGACCAGCATAAGTGCTCAGACTTCTGGTTGAAAGTGCCAATGCTTTCTCATAATAAGAGACTGCTTCGCTATATCTCCTGAATAAGAAAGTGATTATGACAACAAGAACTTGTACCAAGTACATAATTAACGGAAGCTATTATTAGTATGAACCACCCATATTAGTATGAACCACCTGATAATAAAGAATTGAGTTATTAATATAATGAGTGGCATAAGGATACACATCCTCCATCATACACAAAAGTCACAGTACAACGGTTCCTCTTGCATTACAAAACCAACCACGTGACTTGAAATATTGAAGAGTTGCCATTATCTGACGATGAAAGAAGAAAACTGTTCTTTCCAAAATTTGGTCTTGAAGAAACCCTTACAGAACAATGTTGGCTTGTCAAGGTCTGCCCATTCTTGTTCAAGTTTAATATGGGCATGTGTGCCATTAATACTGAACTTTCAAGAATACACTCAACATATGGTCATAATGCAAGCTTATCCTTGCAACATACAAAAATGTATTCTCTCAATTTTTCACTTATATTATGTCTTCCAAGTTCTGGCCTTGCACCAACCATCCAAAATGGCCACTGCTTGAGAAAAGGACTATTTTCAAGGGACTGCCATCCACAAACGATGCAACTCACACCAATAGCTATGGGACTACCTAGCAATCTAAGAGTCCAAGACACTCAAAAATGGAAATACCAACACATGGGTACAAGTCCAGCTTAAAGATTTGAGATTAAACTAATCTAATCTGCACAAGTAAACATGTGTACCCAATTAGTATTAAGAAGAAAGCTAGTACTTTTTCCTTCGAAAGAACATTGTAGAAGGATTGATCAATACAGACTCATGATATACATCCATATTACGTACAAGGACGAGTTTATTGATTCAACAGTCATATGTATACATACTTGAGCTTCCTTAGCGCATGTGCATGATTTACCAAAGTTGGCTCCCACATTTCATTTAGTGATGATGGTACATTAGCCAGTGTCATCTCAAACCATCTTACAGCTTTCTGATACCTGGACAAAGAGGTAACAGAACAGAATTTTAATGGAATACAAAACAAGCTGAATTGAGCTTTACTGGTGTAAAGTACTAAATTCATAAAAAAAAATAGAAAAAAAACTACTTGAAGAAAAGAGTGCCACTAAACAATTGTAGAAAAATCAGCAAAATGTAAATAATGTATTACAACTTCACAAACTATGCAATATGTATGAAAAGTGACAATGGTCATTTATGGAATTTGTTATTATATCAAGTTCAAATATAAGACCTCACTATATAGACACAATAAAGAGCATATGATGTCTATCTAATATGGTGGAACAAAGCAAAAAATAAACTCAAATCATAAAGTTATATCCAAATGAGAAAATAGTTGTACAACTGAAAATGCACGATAAACTTGAAGGATTTCCTCACTCTTTTGTATGATAAGCAACAACTCCAAGCTCATTAAATACAAGTGGATCAAATGGGCATATAGCTTTCGCCTGCATGAAAAACTGAAACAAATAGAGTCAGCATCCTAACAAGAAAATTTGATATAACAATTTTTTTCCAATTTATACCACGAGATATGAGTAATAAAAGAAAGTTTAAAGCGTAAACTCACAAACAAACAGTAATGCACTTCATTGAAAGTTGAAACTTGCAAGAGAAAATAACAAACTTTAATTGGCAATAGTAAGACAATTAAGTTAATATAGGGGATCAAACTGGCATCTTGAAATACTGGCACCTCATGTCATTTGTCATGTCCCAGACTGCATTCTTAAATTTTCTTACTTTGCATTAACCAAATTTTGAGGAGGAATGAAAATAGTTTCCTGTTGGACTTAGCAACTCCCACCAAAACAAAATAGTCATGTTAGTTTTATATGTATCATTGCATAGTTGAGATCATGGCATGATACCTGTTCAGCAAGTTTGAAATTGTGTGTCCGCATGTACTCCATCCCGATATATAATGCTGGTAAATGACACCTGAAATATAGAACATCAAAAGTCAACCTTTTTAGATAGAACATGATAAGATCGACCTTTATGGTCACCATAAAAAGGAATATTCATAATATTGCTAGCATTGTTGAAACATGGTTGCTCAAGAAATGGGAAAACTGGACATAGACTCATTTTTGCATGTAAATTGTTAACCAGAACATATATGACCTCCTCGTAATAATATTCATTGTACAAAGATATTCTTCTCCTTTGCCTTCTTGCCTTGCTAACTTTCATCCGTGTAACCTTTGAGGAGCTTTGCTCCAACACTAATACACGTGAATGTGTAAGGGAGTAAGGGATCTTCCCTTCTTAAATTGATCATAGCAATGTTTAGATATGAGGTTTTATTTTAAACTGGTTCATGTGGTAGAAAACAAAAGCAATGAAGATTATAGATCAAACAATGATTACCACTGTGCAATTTAAATTATTTGCATAAGTGAAGATAATTTCAAGACGAACATAAAATTATCAGAAATGAATACCCAGGAAATAACCGAGCACCAGTACGAAAAGCAGCCATTGCTTGATCACTCTCTTCATGGGCAGCATAAGCATTCCCAGAACTCAACAAAGCAGGAGCAAATGCTCCATCCAGACTTGTAGCCTTGCTGTATAATAGAGTTTAGCCGAAGTCAAAAGATATAATTCATTTCTTGCAACAATGGACTATGTGTAGTAAAAGTGATACATAGATAGCATATTTTATTTAAATCAATTAACATCTGTAAGAATCACATGCAGATCAAAAAGGTCTGAAATACAGGAACCTAGTCATATAGAATGTAGGACAAGCAGAAATCAACAGGTTGGAAGTTTTGATACTGTGAGAAAGGTTATGATCAAAAGACAAAGTAACTAAAAGATGATCTACCAAAGCGAGTTTCTTAGCTTGTAATACATATTTCAACTAAGTATTCAACTACCTACTAGAATTATGTCTTCCTAAAACATACAAATGTATTAAATATATAATTGCTAAGGCTATCCAAAAAAGAGTCCTGAGCATTTTATACCACAATTTTCTGTTTCAAACGGAAGGTTTAAGCCTTGAAGCTACTGAAAAGGGGAAAGTTATAAGGTACACTTTAAAAATAAAAACAAGATATATCAAACGCAGCATGATGACAACAATCATCTTAATACAGGTAATAATTTGTGTGTGGTGTATGCTGTTAATTGATAGATAATTCTGTGCTTCACATGGTTATGCACATACAGTTCGAAATCCATAATTATGTTTACATCATGCCTCATATTAAAGAGGAAGCCAATTCCAAAGGAAACAATGACTCGAGACCAACTGAGAAAAAGATTTGGTGATGTAAAAGAAAAGATTATATCAATATGAAAGATAATAGCACCAAGGAATTGAAACTCTACCAGTGTGTAAAGAACCATATGTGATGTTGTTCCTGAGTGGGGAATTTATGGTAACAGGTAATTATTTAGATCCAGAAGAAAACAAGTCAATGTAAATGCAACCTATTGTTTGATAGTTCTAACTTGTAAGAAAAAATAATGATAGATACATACGATTATTACCTGAAATATCTTCTGGCTTGGTCAAACTTCTTGATACAGTAATAATAACAACCAACGGCAAACCATGACAGTGCTCTACAAGTATTAGAAAGTTACTTAAGTCAGTAATGTTATTCCATATATGCATAAGTCAGAAGGTCATCAGATGATACAATGATAATTACAACAAGATTACAGCAACACCAGCATATTACTAAGAAAAATATGACCCAATGATTGTCTTAGGTTGAATTACACAAGATAAAGTGATAGACACAATTGTTGTTGGCAAAATACCTTAATCTACATAGAGTACCAAGTTCCTGTACTCACTTTTGTGGATAATCCTTCACCAAATCACATGCCATAAGATAGAGATCATTGGAACGGCCAAGCTCCATGGCAGCTGCCAAATGAATTAAGGTGCACTTCAAATGGAAGGGATCTCTTTCTAAAAGCCTAAGATAGATATCAAAAAAAGTATCAATATTATAATTTTGATCTTTTTAAGCTTACAGCCCTCATATGAAAGTTAGTTGAAACCTTACGTGGAAGTAAGTGCAAAACACTTTTGGTACTCTCCACATTGATGGTAGTATTCGGCCTTACAAGCCAACAGGTCAGTGTTATTTTTCAATGTGCCACTAAGAGATGGATCTGCGAAGCTGATGTTGTAAGTTTCTTTTTCAAGTTCTCCGAACTTTGCCTCCACAACATTTTCTTTCTCGTACTACAATATTGATAGAAAACAAAATTTAAGTACATGGAGGAGGTAACATATAGAGGCAACAAATTCCTCCCAACAAGCCCTTTGATTTGAAATCGGTTCCCTGAGTGCCCAAAATATAAATATTTAGTCTCCACCTGAGGCAAAAGGCCACAGTACCTTTTTCAGTAGGCATGAGTAGAATGTTGATAGCCACTGATCTTCAGGGCAAAAGGTGATTGACGATATAAGATTTGATTCTGAAGCAAGCCAAAGAAACAGAATGTTAATTGACACCATATATTGGATAGATTGTAAGCCGTCACCAGATGATGTTTCTAGACTTCTTTTCAAAGCAAGCTAAACAGCTAGTCCTGAACATTTTGGCAATAATTTATCTCAAAAGTCTGCCAGTTGAGATGCATCTTAATTGTACAGCAAGTCAATTTTTAGAATACAATTTTGAGTCGGAGAAAACAGGATGAATCCCTCAAGAAGCACAGTGAAAATCAGAAAACCATTATAATGAACAAGTATTAGATTCAAATGGGCTGGTCTGGCATGAAAATCTCAGTTTACCTTCCTCACAGGTCAGCATGTAATTATTGATCAGACATTCCAAAGCCTGAAATTGTTTAAGAAAACAATGAGAAGTAAATCCCAAGAGATGCAATTAAACAGAGAGCTCTTTTTCTGACACATAAAGAAATAGGTGATTTTTTAAATCTGGCTAGAAAATTATGAAGAGCATCTTCAAGCATTTAATAAATTATGTCCCACAAAGAAATGCAAATATGGTTGTGAAGATGTGGCCAGGACGTGTATGCAGTAATCCATATTAACAGAAGCAATGTATTTTAGATCCATAATTAAATCAATGTTTACCTCATAACATAATGGGTCTTCCTTGAAGGCAGCTTGATACCTTGGAAAAGATCAACAAAAGGGGTTTATAAGTCCTTTCAGGCTATAGAAAGCATCAAAAAGTACTAAAAAAACACAGCATGTGTCATACAACAACAATTTGAAGAGCAACAATGGTTGATGAAATCACATTTGAATTTTCATAAGATCATTTACAAAATAATTTGAATAATAAAGACTGAATTTTATAACACTTTGAACATAATAAATCGGCATTTAGAATCATGATGGTAATGAAAGAAACCATTTAAAATTTCAATGCAATTAGGAACTTTTTAATCACAGGTGAGCAAGTGATTTATACCCTGCTACATGCATAGTGTGGACACCAGCCAAGCCACACTAAATGTGCCAATGATAAGTGGCATGACCTGCAAATATAGCCGGCACCTGTGCATGTGGTTTTTGCTGCATATGGTCACATACGGATGAGCCAATGCATGATTTGTGGATTTCCAGTTGCTAATTTTATTTATTAGAAATATAAACATCCAACTTAAAACTAATTGACAATGAATAGAAGGATTCGTCTATGTATAACCACAAGTCTCAGTCCTCACTTTTTCAACATAGAACTATTCCAACACTCTCCATCACTTATATCCTATTTTAAGTCCAACAAGTATCTCTTTTGAACATGGATAAATGTATGTGAACTTGAGTCCATTTAGGCTTCTTTTGACTTCGATACTATATTAGAAATATAGACACCCAACTCAAAACCAATTAACAATGAGTAGAGGGATCCAACTCTATATAATCAGAAGTCTCAGTCCTCAATTTTTCAATATAAGACTATTCCAATATTATTATTTTTAAATTTGTCTTTGGAATTTTTGCATAAAAAATGACCATACAAAGAGAACTAGCCTGCAAGTTTAATTACAAACAGAATATGCAAGCATGAGTTGAAGTAAAAGGCATGATAGTGATTCACCATAGTCGAGCTTGAGTACGATTTTCTAAAGCCTCATATGCCTTCCCACGTAAAAAACAAATTGCTGATAGAATCTGCATGCAGTTTAAATGATCAGAACAACTTAGGAGTAAAAACACCAGCCAATGAAGCTAACCGTGCACAATAAGATAAATGTACTCAACATGAAATCCTTATGAAAAAGATAGAAAATAATAGAATGTAATTGAAATGCATATCATAAAATGGGGAAAAATAGTACTTAAATATGAGCTGAATGGGCTCATAAAGAATTCAAGGTACTCTAATTAGTTCCAATATCAAAATACCAGACCACTTGCACCTAGTCCAATCACGTACAAACTACAAATACAAGTCATAGATGGGAAAGTGGGAAACAAAAGTGCCTTATTGATGTGTAAGAAAACCTCATGCCATTTGGCATGAGAGGTGAGAACCTTACAGACATTAAAGATTTGTTTTCTAATCATTACTATCTGATTGCGATGGTTAAACATGTATATGTGAGATAACGACTTCCAACCTCGCAGGCATAAAATCAAACGTCGGTTTCGTGTCGGACTTCGTTCCGACAAAAATAGGAAATGTGTCGGACATCGATAGAAATGTCAGTGGAAATGCGGTAAATTTACAGAAGTCCATGGAAATGGTAAGAAAATTTTGAATTTTGATTTGAAACTCTTGAATAAGCTAAAGTAAGTAATAATCTACATCTTAGACTACTTAGATCAACTTCCTCAATATGTATCAAATGAAAATACAGTAGATAGACCTAATAGAAATATCTTGAAGTATAAATAATACATAAAAATGCTTAATAAATGTTTAAAAACAAAAAGACTAAAAAAAGTTACCTTATATATGCTTAATACCATGAAGAATGCCTTGGTTGATCAAAATATTCTTCCTGTACATCAGTCATATTGTGTTCTTGATAAATTTGTTGTCAAATTTGAGACTCTCTTCAGAACACATAGTTGTTCCAAGACATATAATTATAATATGTCTGATATTCATTGATGAAGTAGTGGTATTGTAATATTAGCAGTTGTATTAAGAATCCTATTAGTGGATATTGAAGAATTATATATACTAGTTGAGGCTGTCGAGGGATATAAGAATGACTTAGAGGACGTTCTGGTGGTTGCTCTTCATATTATGTTGAAGGAGATGCATAATGAAATAATGAATCTATATCCCATCCAGTTTATTCACTTGTAGCATAAGAAGATGTAGTTCTTATCCAATCGCTTTGAGTACTATAGTCTGTTTGTCCAACATAACCACCTCCATAAGAACTATAATCATAAAGATCTCTAGGATCATGAATACTCAAAGAGTCAAGTGAGTCTAACAAAGATCCTCTTGCATGACTGCTCTAAGAATCTTCATCTAGCTGTTGATCACGACGACCCCGTCGTCGATAATAAATTTCTGACCGACCTCCATGATCCTCATCTTGTGTAGCATGTGTGAAGGCATCCTCCCCTGTAAATGGGCTAAGTGGCCTTTGTGTCTCTTTCTATTCTCGTGGCTCTTCTGTTGCAGGTGAGGTTACATCTCTAATGCCACCATCATCGTTCTCTGGTAGTTGTGTGCCATCATCATCATCTGTACTACTGTTAGCCTCAAAGCCTGGAGTATGTC
Source organism: Posidonia australis (assembly GCA_024699735.1). Taxonomy (NCBI): domain Eukaryota; kingdom Viridiplantae; phylum Streptophyta; class Magnoliopsida; order Alismatales; family Posidoniaceae; genus Posidonia; species Posidonia australis. The sequence goes on along the minus strand of JAMKQA010051445.1, from coordinate 13,731 downwards.
CACGAGAACGTCCTGATGAACTCATGTATTCCTCTACATTAATGTCCATTTCACTAGCAATTCTAGAAGATAGTCTACATTCTTCTTCATCTAGAACTAGTTCTTCATTTTCTTGCAACCATTGAAGTATGAGATCATCTTCTTCGTCCTCGTTATAAATATATGCAAGATCTATTGAGTCCATGTAATCTTTTTCTTCTCCCTCTTTAATATGTTTTATTCGTAACCGCATGTTATAATGTACAAATACCAAGTCATTCAACCTTGCAGTGCCTAATCTGTTTCTTTTCTTTGTATGAATAAGGTTGAATGTACTCCAATTTCGTTCATAGCCAGATGCTGCTACCGTTTGAGATAAAACCTTCACAGCAATATTCCTCAGATTTGGAGCATCTGTTCCATTTAACATTCACCATTTACCTGAAATATGATATTTATTTATTAACTATATTATGGAATAATATTATGAAATAAAAGAAATGATATTAAAAATATTACTTGGAGTCATTGTGTCTCGAGAACGTATCGTATGAGGCTCTCCAAATGACATAAGTTCATCTCGAAAGTACTTCAATTCATTGAGAACTTGTACTTGGACATTGACATTAAGCTCTAATTTTTTAATCACATCTTTAACAGATGCTAATAAATCAATACAACTGTCAAGTTGATGACTGTACTGGAACCGTGGATTCAAATAATATACTACATTAACAAAAAAACTTATTTAGCAAATAATTATGTAATAAATGTAATATAATGATGAAAATTATGAATGTTCATGTTAAAATGCTTATCAGCTTCATGTAGAGGATGAAAAAGCATGTTAGACCATCTTTCATTTATAATTTTGAGATATGTCTTAGATGATCTGTATGTTGCATCAACCACAACATCATTCATCAATCTCACTGCCTCATATAAGAAACTCATGGTAGACTTCTTATCACCATCCACCAATCGAAGGACCTTTGAAATTAATGCCATAATATGTACAACCTTTCGACAACTCTCCTAAAAATGTACATTATTTATAATTGAATTTACTCTCTTACCAATTGGACTTTCACTCTTATGGTATTTATACCACTGTGGCAAATTGAACATATACTTCAGTCTATTTCTTCGATCAATCATACTTTAGAGAGCAATATAATTTGTTGCAAATCTGGTAACTCCTGGACGAATCAAATCACCACCACAACACTCGGGTGACCTCATTAAAATTAGTAAAAAAGAGTGGTTGTAAATGAAATTTGTTACAACCTTTGCATCTCTCACTGTCTTTTCCACCAACTTCGTCTTTTCCAAAGTCCTTAAGTATTAAATCAATACAATGAACTACACATTGTGTCCAATATATGTCATACTTTCTCATAATTCTGGAGTCAGCCTTTTTAAAGTTACTTCCATTATCAGTCACAATCTGCACCACATTTGTTACTCCCACTTATTTAATGATTTCTTCGATTTGCTTGTATATGTACTTGTAATCTCTAACAACATCAGAAGCATCAATAGACTTCAAGAAAATTGTACGACCATCACAATAAACCATGAAGTTGATGATCTGTTTCCTTGTGGTACTTGTCCAACCATCACACATGATAGTTAACCCATAAACTGGTTATTGCCGTTTCAAACCATTAATATAAGTTTCTAATTCTTCCTTCTCTACTTTAAGATACTTGTTCATGATCTCATACTCAGTTGGTGCCTTTACTCCTACACCTTCTTTTGCTGCAACATCAAGCATATGTTGCAAATAAGGTCCCTTTGCTGTTTTTGCAGAGATAGCATTGAAGAACATATATTTTGCTACAGCTTGACTAACTTTTTCTCTGACATTTCCAAACATGCCTTTGATTGTTTTCTGTTTTGAGGTTTCTTTTCTAACTGTAACTGCATCTGGATTGTCGTATTTTTGACTATATGTTCTTAACATTCTAGTATTGTCTTTATCTTTATCCTTTTTTTGCCATACCACTACCATTGCCAATGCCACTTCCCTTGTAAGTTCGGGTACTACCTGTTCTATGAAATTTTTCAATTTGCTCTCTATGTCATTCTTCATTTTTAGACTTTATTACTGATTTTCTAAACATTTCTCTTTCCTCTAAAGTATTACAGTTTACAGGATAAATCATATCATCATCTGAATCCGATATGGGAATAGCATCATAAGTATCTTCATTGAAGAGAATCTTGTTGAACCTTTCTTCTCTTCTTTTTTTGTCACTTTTCTTTGCTTTAATGTCCTTTAATAGTTCTCTCATTTGAGCAGAAACTACAGATGGACACGATTTACGCTTAGCTACATTACTACATCCACCAGCAAGGTGTTGTTTTAATCTTGTTATTCCTTCACTCTTCATTTGCTTGTCACAATATTTACATTGTGTTTTTTGTCTATCATTATCAATAGGATATCCATACAACCAACCTGGATCCTCTGATTTAGCTGCCCTAGCATCACTACGACCTCCACTACTTTTAGATTCTGATGAATTTGACATTATGAATGCTAAAAACAAAAGATAGTTGTCATTAATTTAATGAAATAATGCATTCAAATATTTTCTGATTTTTTTACATGTTATACTGGTTTCTACAATTATTCCCGATTTTTTTTCATATTTTCTTGATTTTTTAATTAATTATGAAATAATCTGATTTTTTACATAATTATAAAGAATTACTAATTTATATAATTATATATCAAATTATTAACATTAAGATTCAAAATAATAAAATAAACTTGAAAAAAAATTTAAATCTATGCAATATTATGGTAGATCTAACTAAAATCTAAGTTTATACTTTATATCTAAAATTGCATGTGAACTTTAAAAAAAAAAATTTAACGAGAGTTGTTTTAAACAATACAATCTTGTTGTTGTAGTATAACATGAAAGTGGTACAACAATACTAATGTAGAAATATTAAGTATGGGATAAGTACTAATTAAATATAATAAAATTAAATCAACAAATGAAATTACAAAAGTCTTCCAAATTACAAATCACGCAAAATACCACGAAATTATATGCAAAAACCTAAGATCTAACAAATAGAAATACACCAAGTATAATTACTCCTAATTTTTACAATCATTCTTGATGTTTTTTAAATTTTCCTGATTTTTAAATAAATTATGAAATATTCTTATTTTTAAAAAAATTATAAAAATTTACTGATTTTATAAATTTATTATGTTAGATCTATTACTTATGTAATGAATTGAAATATTATTAGGTTAAATCTTTATTTTTAAATTCTTACAAAATAAATATGAGAATTTCTTAAATAAAAGAAAAGATTTAGTCCAAGACAAAGGCTAAAAAAAAAGGGAGAAAATGATGGCTATTGTTAATGCTTCATATATATTTTTAACTTGTTGGAACTTGAAAGACAGTAAAATCACTTTTGCAAGAAAGGACTTAAAAAAAATAAACATAAGATAAAGCTAGGCGGTAAGAGTTTTTTTTGAAAATTTTGTTATAAACCGCCTTATCTTATAAACCACCGTCTCTTTTACATAAGGAAAAAATAAGGCATTAGACACAAACTTTAAAACAAAACATAAAGGGTTAGATGATAGGAGTTAAAAAAAAAGGATAGAAATGTTGTTAAATTCATTTTTAATAAAAAAAAATATGATCCATTATTTTTATCATCTATTTTAATTAAGATTTCTCAATTAAGATTTTTAACCTGGTATATGTCTTATTCTCCGTAACCCGATATTTGATATTATAGCCCAAGTATATGTCTTAGCCTATACTGGATATTAGCCCGATACGATATTTAATATTCGCGCAAACACTTTCCCCATCTTGCACTCGAAGATTCCAGAAGAAAAAAAAAGGAGGAGACGACGACGATGAACCTGGTTAGCCTTGGAGATCGGAGCCGACGACATTACAGGGAGACGAACGACAAACGCGAGTACCAGAGAAGGCGTTGGACGACGAAGGGGGACTGATGGAAGATGTTGGACTAACAGACAGCAGACGACGGACGACACTGGAGGTTGCATGACAGTCGGCACTAGACTGTGAGAGAAGCATGTGAACAACGACGTTGGAGAAGCTTGAGGAGGAGAGGAAAGAAGATGGGAGAATGCGCTATTGGGGTGTTAGTAGACAAAGGAATCCCGTGGCTTTTAAAGTCGTGTCGTGTATCGTATTGCGGGGAAGGCATGTCGGGCGATACGTGAGGATTTGAGTAAAAAAAGATCAAGCATCTACCGACATCTACCAATGCGACCAGCATCCACCGAAATATCGTTTGACATAAGGTAAGTCGCGACATACCTGTCAATGTCGTTTCTCTACTTTCACCCACCGATACGTGTCAACAAAATTTCGCCGACACAGATCGAAATTTGACACCATGCTCGCAGGTCCCCTCCTTCGAACTAAATAAATAGGAAAATCAAGATATTTGAACATAAAATTGTTGAGATTAGAGAGAATCATCATCTATTGACAGTAGTCACATATATATATACTATACTAAGTAAACCATAAACGGATATCCATTTATACATATAATCCATAACACTAAACAATACTAGAACTAAGACTTCTTCTCAAGTTAGAGTATGTATATCTATCATCCCTAACTTGTTACAAAGAGATTCAAAAACACCAACACTTGGCCATTTTGTGAAAATGTCTATCAGTTGCTTAGACAGTTGAGTGTACGAAGTAGAAATAATTTCTCTTATCACAACATCTCGAATATAGTGACAATCAGCTTTAATGTGCTTTATCCATTCATGGAATGTTGAACTATGAGCAATGAAGATAGTCACTTGTTGTCACATTACATAAACATTGAAATCCTTACCCCTAAATCAAGCTCTGCTAGCAATGATCTTAACCATACCATTTGACAAGTAGTTTGAGTCATAGAATGGTATTTTATTTCTACATTAGATCTAGAGACAACATATTATTTTTTACTACTCTAAATAACAAGATTGTCTCCCACATAAGTACAATAACCTAAAGTGAACTCCTTACCCCTTTATCGCCAACATAACCAGAGTCTAAGTAAACTTCAACTTCAAAATGTTCACATTTTTTGTATACAAGAAATTTGTCAAAGGTCCCCTTAACGTATGCTAACACACACATAGCTCCTTTCCAATGGGCCATCTTAAGCTCATGTATAAGCTGACTAAAAAATCCCACAGCATAAAAAATATCTAGACATATGACCGCCAAATAGATAAGTTTCTCAATCAGCCGTTTTTACCGTCCAATATTTGTAAAGACTTCTAAAGTGTTATCTTAAAGATCTAAGTTCTAATTGATAAGAGCCCTTTCTAGGTTACACCTTAGATGTTTAATTTCTTGGAAAAAACCAAATACATACTTTCTCTATGATAAAGTCATCCTATCTTTGCTATAAGTGCACTTAATTCTCAAAAAATATCTCGACCCCTATATCTTTTGTGACAAAATATTTCTTCGATTACTCTTTTATTTCCATGATTCCTGTGGTGTCACTGTCAATGAGAAAAATGTTATCAACATACGAGGATAATACTACCTCTGCTCTACATCTTAATGAACATTGAATGATCAACAATACATTGTTGAAACCCATTATCCATGACAATCTCATTGAACTTTTCAAACGAAGGTTTTGAACTTTGCTTCAATTCATAGATAGCCTTCCTGAGAAGACATACTCTATCCTCTCTTTGAACAACATATCTAAGAAATTACTCCATAAATACTTGCTCTCTCAGATCACCATACGTACAGAAACACGTTTATGACGTTACATAACTCCCATGACTAATTGATAGTGACAGAGACTAACACACGAACAAAGCTTACTCTGACAATAGGTGAGAAGGTCTCTTCATATTCTATTCTAAATTTCTGAGTGAAGCCACGGACAACAAGGCAAACTTGTAACGATCGATAATACCATCAAGTTTATATTTCATGTTGTAGACCCAACGACATCCAACCACATTAGTCCCAACTAAACGAAAAACCAAGTCCCATGTATCACGAGATAACACAGCCTTCATCTCTACATCCATTGCTTCTTTCCACTCAGGAACAAGAATTACCTCTTCATAGTTCCTAAGAGTACACTTAAACAAAATAGACAGTGCAAATTAATGAAATGAAAGATGAAGACGGTCAATGGAAAACAAAATTAAAAATAAGATAAGCAGTGGTAGATCATTTACCTTTTCTAAGAAGTCAGATCTACAGATAGTTATGGTGGTTTGGCAAAAGGTGGATGATATTCCCACTAACGGCGATGATAAACTTACAAAGGACATACAGGAGCTTAAATAACAACAAGCACATCAGACACCATGAGAGAATTCTCAATAAGAATAGGAAGAGGAATACTCCCTGGATATGAGTCACTAGAATTAAAAGAAGAGTTGAGACTCAAAGAAGTTAATATCGACAGAAACATAATACTGTTTAGTAGCATGGTGGTAAAACCTGTATCCTTTTTGAGTCTTAAAATACCCTACGAACACACATTTAATGGAACGAGGTGATAATTTATCAAGACCTAAAAAAAGATCTTGAACAAAAGTAATACATACAAACACCTTAGGAGGTCAATGAAACAAAAGAGTATCAAGACACAGACTCATAAAGGGTAAAGCCCCACTAAGAGCAACAGAAGGCAATTTATTAATAAGCTAGGTAGCCATAAGAATAACATCAGATTACAAATATTTTGGGTCATTCATCTGTAGTATAATGGAAAAAGCAACATCAAGAATGTCTATATTTTCTCTCTGCAACACCATTCTGTTGGAATGCATGAGAATATATAGTTTGATGTAAAATTCCCAAGGAGACACAATAAGTTTAAAAATCTTTTTGAACAACCTTCGTAATATTGTCGGTGTGAAAAAATTTTAGGAGAATCAAAAAATTGATTTATAATATCAATAAAGATTTTTTTAATAACATTGAGAACATGTATTCTGTCCTTGAGAAAATACACCCATGAAACACAAGAATAATCATCAATGAAAACAATATAATAACAATGACCAAAGACAAACAAGACACAAACACGACCCTATATATTACAATGAACTAACTCGAATAAAGCTGGACTAATACAGATAGAAGGATGCTTGTAGGTAACACGATGATGTTTACCCACAATCAAAAGACTCAGTAGGTAAACACAACGACCATGCTCACGACCTAAATCAATCTTTCTCTCTGTTTGCAAAGCTTTAGCGATGGTATGGATGAAAAGTAAATTAATAGAAAAGTCTGGAACATAAAGAACTTTAACAAGAATGAGTTGAGAAGAGGTTTGAATAACTCCTTCCCAGAGATATTACATTGACGACCATCAACAAGAAAAACATAATGAATATCAAACAGATTAAATAAATAGGTAAACAAATTACAAATATTTCTGTAAAGGCGCCTGAGTTGATAATCTAGGAATCATTCTTAAAGGTTAAAAAGGGACTTGTACCTGAAATGATAGCATGAGAAACAATGGCAAAGGATTGGTTTACTTGTAACAAAAGAAATTTACCATACTCTGCATGAGAGATGGTTACAACACCAGACGAAGATTGATCACCAGGAATATCCTTTATGACAACATAATGAGCCTAGTTAGGTTGGCCAAACTTGTCACCATGGTTCTAAATGTCGATTTCGTGTCGAACTTCGATAAGTTGAAAAACAGACGTGTCGGAAAATTATCGGTATGTCGGAATTATGTCGGTGGAAACATTGTAAAAAAAAATTATATTTGTTCAGAAAACTTCCATTTCGACATCGTGTCGGAATCGTATCGGTAAATTGAAAATAAGACACGTGTCGGTGAAATTTCGGTGACACGCGTAGACATTTGGTACCATGCTTGTCACAAATGTTAATTCAACCTACCATAATGATCGCACTTGCAAGCACCACATTCTCCCCCCAAAGAACGGCCTCGGTCATGTCAACAACCATAGCCACAAGAGAAAATTACCATGGTAGATTGATCTTTACAGTAGAATGGACATCTATGATGTGCTTCACTCTCATATGTGCACCAAGAAACAGAGTAAAGAATTTAGACCATAATAGATAGTTGCTACCATTGAATTCGATAATAATTCTATCGAGATTTCACAGCCATGCATCACCAGTGGCATTAGATGCGGAAAAAGAGACCATGGTACATACCACCAACAAACAACCACAAACACACGAATAAAGCTGGATCTCAGTTACCAACTCAAAAACATATAGATCGATCACAAGTTACGCACAGACTGAACATATATGGGACATTCAAATGTCCTATAATAGCACAACAACCCTTTACACACTTTTTACATAAGGTTGATCGATGACACGGGTTATGGAGCCGTCGAATGGGAAGGCCATTGGGAGGAGAAGGGTCGACGGAAAGGAGAAGACGACGAGAAGGGAGGAGCCGATTGTAGGGGGAAGCCAATGAGAGAGGAGGAAGGGCTGACGATGCAAAGGGAGGGGGCTAAAGGGTCAACAGCGGCATGGGGTGGGGGTTTGGGGGGGTGGGGTGACGGCTAGGGTTAAAGTTTTCTCAAACTTGAACCTATGCTCTTAATACTATATTGAGATTACAAAGAATCATCATCTATTGAGAGTAGTTACATATATAAAATAAACGGATATCTATTTACCCATATAACCTATAACACTAAACAATACTAGATCGAACAAAAATTAAAGAAGAGTTGACTAAAATTTTGGAGCTTATTTGAACTCATACACTGGAATGAAGGATATATGATCAGATATTAGGGATGCAAAGTGGTTTAGTCAGCCATGGCCCTCCCAAGTCCCAACCCAAACCAAAATTTTGGTAACTGTGATACTGATTCAAAGTGATGTTTAGGTTGAAATTTCAGGCCCTGCTCAGTGTGGGTTGTGCTGGGCTAAGCTGGCTGGGCTGACCTAAACCTAGAACGTAAGCTAAGCATTTTGCAAGGGCAATGCCTGTGTTAAAATTTCAACAGCATCAAGAAGAATCATGGACATAATAAGAAAAATATATATTCTGGAGTTGGTTAGGTACTTAAGTGGTATCGTTGCTTTACGTCTCCAACTTATACACCAAGACAATTCTTGTGAGTCAAGTACGTCAGCTTAGGGTCAATAAAAGTCTACAACAGCTTAGCTGAAATAGAGGTGTAGCTAAGGAAATAGCATTGGAAAGAGGAATTTACATTGATTTCACGGTCTTCACCATCCTTGTCCAAATACATTGCATTGCAATCTTTTGCATCACTAACGTTTCCATGTTCATCCAGTTTAGCATCACCAAGCATCGCTAGACATTGATGCCACTCCTTGAGTTCCTCCTAATATGTGAATAAAAATGGATGTTCAGTTGATAATGAAACTAAATGACTAACTTGTTCTGATAAATACAGACTTACAATCACTTCCAATATATAGAGCTCATTCACCAGAACTTTAGATGTGAATTGTTCCTTTTTAGTTACAATTGCAAGTTCTGCATCTGGGTTTTAGGGTCTGTTTGTTATCTTAATTCAGATATTCACTGAGCAAGATACCTATTATGGGTATTATGATTTACCGGACTTATTCTTGATGGTTTAGGCAATTATGCATGCCACAACAAACTATGGACCCCTTCTGAATTTCCATTCAAATCAAAACTAACAGCATAAAATTGCAGTGTATAAGCAACAGTGCTATTCATTGGATTAGTGTTGGAAGTCAAAAGGGCCTGATAGAGGGCAGCACATCAGCTCATTATGATTTTAACAAGATAACCATGTTCAAACTATGATTTCCATCTCAAAACACCAAAGTTAATGAGTCTGGGGTGTGAATCTGGTGGCAAAATTCTTAAAGGTCTAGGCTGTAGCATCAGGACATCAAGTGTGTTATGTATGTATATAGCTTGTTTCCCTATGTGAGTTGAGACAGAGGTTCATTACAGCTAGTTTATGACTGTTGACAGCCTAAAACATAACCTTGTGTGCATGATGAAATAGACAGCTAAGCAGACAACATAGCAGATTGGAATCAATATCTAAACGGTTGGTTCCTTATATAACTTGAATTCATATACAAAACACGAGTTCAGCCTTTTTAGAGCTAATATAAGAATGTCAACCGCTTCTCGACACACGTAATGAAGTAAACAACCACATAAATTGCCCTTTGTTCACTTCATCTCTATTTTCAGATTTAACCCTTCTAAACAGACGAGCAATTATTACTTAACTTCAACTTTACAGTATGACACGGCCAACTATAGGGTCACGAGTCACGAACACCAAAGCCAATCTGAGCTAGCTAAATTCAAGCTCAAAAGCACGCTCAGCAAATAAAGTACAGATGATAAAGAAAAAAAAGGCCCTTCTACAGGTCAAAACTCAATTCTCGATAATTTCTTCGACAAATTTCTATTAAAATCTCGTAAGTTATCAATTACACTATACAGAAACCAGGCACTGGGCGGTAGTACCAGGCATTTGGCGGCGAGGTAGCGGAAGCGGAGGTCACGGAGGACGATCTGGGAGGAGTTGAGGAGGTGGAGGGCACGGCGGTAGTGGCGGCCGAGGAAGAGCGCCTGGGCCTGCATGTAGATGTCCGCGGTGTCGGACGTCATGGCGGCGACCTTGTCGGCGAAGAAGATGGCGGAGGAGTAGAGGTGCTTACTGACGCAGTCCCTCACTACTCCTCGCAGCCTCTCCACCACCTCCTCCCTCATCCTCCACCAATGGCGGTGTTCTTCTTCTGGTCTGTGTGTGTGATTCGTGGAGAGGAGTGGGGATGGGCGAAGGGCAGAAATGGGCGGGACTGGGAGGTTTTTGTATTTGGATGGAGTGAGGGTTTCCCGTTAGGGTTCTTCAATGGCTGTTTCGAAGGTGGTGCGAAGCAGCGAGGCGGGCCTGGCCTGGCATGTGGACGATGAATTTTAATTTTATTTGTATTTGTTGTTGTTGTCGTTAATTTTCAACATGTTTTACTGTGGGTCTACCTTCTGTTATTGATTTTTGTTCTGGTTTGTGAGAGTAGTAGAGGACTTTAAGGGTCTGTTTGTGCGTAAAATTTGACACGAAATAGAATTCCAGAGTCAACAGGATTTACCAGGAAATGGAAAGTATGAGAAATTGATTTTCTGTTGACTAAATTTCTTGCTGTTTGTGTCTATTCAGGAAAACAAAAGAAACTAGAATATAGGTGTTTGTGCTTATCAACAGATTTCAAAGGAAAGGAGACATTGATAATTTCATAATTGTTAACTTAAAACTCAATCAAATATCTCTCAAAATATAAAATTGAGTCATACAAAAGTTCAAATAACATTATAAATTCTTAGAAATGAATTACAATAATCAACCATACCACATAGAATTCATGATATTTTCATGCATTTGATCTGCTTTTTCTTTTTTTTGTTCTTGAGTTAATCCAATACCATTATATATTTCTTCTTCTTCGTCCAACTCTTGAACAACATATGGAAGATTGGCTTCCAAAATTTCTTCTAATTCATCTTCAAGATCTTCAAGTAAATCTTCACGATCCGCTTTACGAATAGAATTATGAAGCAAAAAACATGCTAAAACAATCTTAGCTTGTGTTTCAAAAGGGAATGGCATGTAACTTCGAAGAATAGCGAAACGATGTTTTACTACTCCAAATGTGCGCTCGATTACAGTCCTTAATTGAGAATGCCTATAAGCATTAGTTGGTAACCGATCAGCATCATACTCACTCAAGTGATATCTAACACCACGAAATGGACATATAAATTCAGGTCGATTTGGATAGTCAGCATCTACCAAATAAAATTTGCCTGAAAAAAATTCAATATTAGTGATTATTGTTTATATATCGAACACGTAACATGATTAAAATTACCTGGAGGAACTTGAAAACCATTTGGCCGAGTTACTGCATCTTGAAGGACACGAGCATTACCTGCTGATCCTTCCCATCCACTAAGAACATAAAAAAATTCCACATCAAAATTACATACTGCCATAACATTTTTTGCGAGATCACCTTTTCTATTCCTGAACCTTGCATTTTTTCCTCCAAAAATTGTTGAATTAACATATGTGCCATCGATAGCACCAATACAATCCTGTAAATTTCGTAGTCAAAAAAAATATATAATACAATGAATTATCCCAAAGTATAACAAAAACATTAAAACAAAACATTACCTTAAAATATGAGAAGACATTAGGATCATTGCGGATTCTACTAGGAACAGCTGGTGCGGGATCAACCAGAAGTTTATCATTCAATTGTAATATAGCATTAAGCATCTGATTGAAATAAATACTGACAGTCCAAGCAGAACGACAAAATTGTTCTCTTGTTACACCGTATCTCTAATTTTGTCCAATTGTGACAAGGAACATTGCGAGTTGCTCTTCCACTGTAATGTTTTTACCATCTTTGATCACTCCTTCGGTCCTTAGTAAGTTGCAAAACTTTAAAAAAACATGCTGATTCATTCGATAAATTTTCCTACAATTATAGACTTGATTCTGTAATGAAGGATCTAATAATCTTCTTACATAATATTACCCTTCTTTACTATAAATTCGATCTGTTGCTATTAAGCTATTATTAAGAATATTTGCTGCACCAAAAATAATATTTGACATTGAATGCAATATAGATCTTTTTTTTCATTGTATTTCCCTCCTCCTCCTCCATGCAACACAACAAGAATCTAACATTCTCGTTTGATTCTATTGAAAGAAAAGCAATACCTGTAATATCATTCATTATATAAGACAACCATAATAAATAAAAAACACATGCAATGATTTGAGTTTGTAATTGCCAAAAAGATAAACACAAATAAAAAGTTACCACAATGTGTATCAATACATAAAGTGACTTGTACACCAATAATAATAGTTACCGCAATGTGTACTAATACAAAAAGTAACTTGTGCAACAATACAAAAAGTTACCACAATGTGTACCAATACAAAAAGTGACTTGTGCACTAATACAATGGTAAACGATCATCAAAATATAAGTTTCATTTGCTACTTCATTTTATGTTCAAATGAAACTTTAACCAATTGAGCTTCATCTCTTGAGGTAGACAAAGGAATTGATTTCTCATTTCACTATTCTCAAAGAGTTTCATAACTTTAAATCTATCCATCTCCTCAAGACCTGGAAGAGCAAGCAAAACTTCATAACTTGTATAACTTCTCTCTCCTTCAATCTTTTTCTTACTCTCTTTAGCCATATCTAGTTCCAAGAAGAGAAGTTGTAACACCTGTAAAATTCATTTTGTAATTATTTACATTTTATAAATTTTATTTCCTGGACAGGTGTTACTGTTCCGAGACCCATTGTGTAGTTTTGTGCTTTTGGGCTTGGGCCTCGTGGGCTGGCTTCTTTTTGCGTGTTCCTGTGCGTGTGGGGCCTGCTTGCGTGTGGGCTGGTGGTTGTGGCTGGTAGTTGGCCTCGCTGGTGGTTGAGGCTGGCAGTTGGCCTCGCTGGTGGTTGAGGCTGGCAGTTGGCCTCGTTGGTGGTGGTTGGCGGTTGGTTGCTGTGTGGTGTGCCGGTGGTTGAGACGCGCTGGTGGGCACGTGTTCAGCTACTCCAGACGTAGGCTTTATAAGCTGCACCATACTGCACTTCTCCTCGTCACCCGTTGCTTTGGCTGTGGTTGCGCCGGAGTTCGCTGGAGTCGGTCGAGGATCGT
>JAMKQA010051444.1:0-22080 GCA_024699735.1 Posidonia australis | reverse complement strand
TCCCCCAGTACAGTATTCTAGTGAGCTGGACTCATTACTTTACCTGCACGGAAAAGATAAGCTTGAAACAAACACGCAGCAGGGCCTTACCAAGGCCGTTTTAAAAAAAACACACACACAAAGGGGCATTTCGGGAACAATATAGTTGGATAATAGCAGCAATTATTGGTGTTCATCATCCCTAATGTGGGCATCGCAGATCCTGCAGCCTTTTGCACACAGCTGGCTCGTGTCAACATCAATGTTGTAATAAAAAACCAACCATTAAATTTAAAAAAAAAAAAACAAAAAAAGGGGAAAAAATTGATGAGAAAGAAACAGGAGGTAAAATAAAGAAAAGCACAGGGCAAGCAACGGGCAGCTCCCAGCCCTGCAGATCTTACAGCTGTTCATGGCTTTTGCCTTTAACTGCAGCCTCCAGTAGTCTAGTGCCAGCCAAGCAAGCGTGGCAACGGCTCGTTTGTGGACTGTGGGGCACATCATTAATCCTACTTGGCAGAAGATGTCGAGGGGTAGTGCTGACGTGGACTGACACGTTTGGCTTGTCACGGAAGCCATGCTGGATGCAGGAGTCTTTCCCAGCCTATAAAGGACGAGGTACTCGTCACCCTTCTCTAACATCCTCTTCTCCTTCGAACGCTGCTAGAGAAGTTAGAGAACCACTGCTGTTGTTCTTGGGCACTCTCATTCTGTTGTTCTTGGGCACTCTCATTCTAGTAATGGAGTTCTCTTCAAAAATGGTGATGCGGTTTTTGGTTGTTGCGTTGGTTGGATTGGTGTGTGTGGATGGTTCTAGGTTTGGTGAGCTATTCCAGCCAAGCTGGGCTACTGATCATGTTGTGTATGAGGGCAATCTTCTCAAGCTTAAGCTTGACAAGTACTCCGGTGAGTAGCTTTAAGTAGCAGTGATCACTTCACTTTATTCAACTTCCTTTGTTCAAGGCCACCCACACTGTCATTTTCTAGTTGAAATCAACTTCAGATAATTAATATTGGCGTCTTTCTGAATTCGTGCAGGTGCTGGATTTGAATCGAAGAACAAGTACTTGTTCGGGAAGGTGACGGCCGAAATCAAGCTTATCCCCGATGATTCTGCAGGGACCGTCACTGCATTCTACGTATGAACTTAAACAGACAAATGAACATTCTGACCCATGGCTATGTCCCACACATCATGTTTTTTTTTTTTTTGTTAACTGATCTAGAAGATGGGATCTGTTTTTTTGTATGTGTAGATGTCGTCTGACGGGCGGAAGCACCACGAGTTCGACTTCGAGTTCTTGGGCAATAAGACCGGAGAGCCTTACCTTGTCCAGACCAACCTCTACGTCAACGGCGTCGGAAACCGGGAGCAGAGGATGGACCTGTGGTTCGACCCAACTGCCGACTTCCACTCCTACTCCATCCTCTGGAACCAGAAGCACGTCGTCTTCCTCGTAGACGAGACCCCCATCCGTGTCTTCCAAAACAAGGAGAACAAGGGCATCGCCTACCCCAAGGACCAGGCCATGGGGGTGTACAGCTCCATCTGGAACGCCGACGACTGGGCCACGCAGGGTGGCCGGGTCAAGACGGATTGGTCTCACGAGCCCTTCGTCACCACCTACCGTGAGTTCCAGGTGGACGGGTGCGTTTACTCGGTGACATCTACGAAGGAGGAGATGCGGAACTGTAGCAGCGACAATGACAATGGTAGCAATAACACCGTGGACAAGAGGAGTTCCTGGTGGAAGCAGCCGGCGATGCAGGACTTGAGCGTCCACCAGAGCCACCAGCTGAGGTGGGTTCGCGCCAATCACCTCATCTACGACTACTGCTCCGACGCCACCAGGTTCCCCGTTGCTCCACCAGAGTGTGCTCCTTGATGGTGGTAGAAGAAATAAGAATATGATCTTCTTTTGCTTTGGTCACTTTCTTTCGCTTTCCCTTGCTCTGTAAAGAAGAACACGAGCTCCTTGCTCGGTTGTTTCCCTCGTTCCTTTTCTCTCTTTTTTGGGTTTGTGTTAGCTTTGTTCAGCTTTGTTAAAATTACTGTCACTAGTAGTACTGTCAATGCAATTTTCATTGCTAAATGTGAATGTTAAGTAGCTCGGATTTGAGAAGGACCACAATTGTTTTCTCTGGGGTTCACTGGTGAGCACATCTGGAACTGAGGAGTGTTATTATTATTGTTGACTTGTTAGATACCATTTGTGTGGTCATTTTTTCAATCAATGCCAGAGGCGGGGAGTCGCTGGTCCTTGAATTTGAGGTGGATGTATGGATGGCTGAGTTTTATGATTTCCTGCTGGGAAGGGAAGAGTTTGTGAATTGAAGACGGAGGAGCAGCGTTGGTTGGTTGTTGAGTTGGAACTTGGAAGGCCGTGTTTAATTCTTCTACAGGATGCTATTAGTTTACCTCCGTTTTGATGATGCAATTGTGATGAATAGATTCTTTCAGTTGATTGAATGTGAGGGCCAGCATGCAGCATTTACATTTTGTTTGCCAATTTGTGCAAAACAACATTTACTATTATTGACAAGAAAGAAAGCCCTGAATTTTCAAATAGGATATTTTCAACTACGATCGGGCCATGTTTTTTTAGGACTCTGAACTCTTGATTGGTTGGCTTGTCTGAGCCCATCACGGTTGATGTCATAAATCACTAACATTGTATTCCTTACGGTTGGTTTGATTCTAATTGAGAGAACTATTACACATGGTGAATGTGCGTCTCTTCATCGTAGTCGTTAATTATGTTGACATCTTTATTATCTGATGATGCTAACTACCGCAAACCTTCTCACTTGAAGAGCCAAAAAGAATCAGTTAAGGTTGTAATTAGTTAAGTCCACATGTACTTAGCACAGTAATCAGGAGACTTTGGGATTATACTTCTCTCTCCGAGTCCGAGATGTGGAGATAAAGGATTACCGTTTTAAAAATAAAAATAAAAAGTTGTGATAACAACCAGTTTAAAAAGAGGGATATGGTTTTGTTGATATGAGTATTGGTGTTCCGTGGTTCTTAGATGCATATCTCCATTTTCATCGTATTCTTATACGTGTATATACATATATACTTATTCTATTCATATACTTAATGACTTTTCCACTGCTCCTCTCAAGTCTCAACTCACAAGTGTAGTGTTAGAAATCTTTTTTTTATATCAATTTATTGCGTTAAGTATTTATTGTCTAATAAGTATTTTAAAATGAGCTAATTTATCGAACTTTTTCAATAAACCTATCAATAGTCTTTTTGTTCATTTTAAGTTATTGAGGTAGTGTTTGATAACGCTTATGGAAAAATAGATTATTCTCATAAACTACGTCTTTTTAAAAAAACTAGTCTTCACAGTTTTTTATAATCAACGTATTTGAAAGTTCGATCGCACAAACAAAAAACTGACGTATTAAAATAATCTAAAGTAAAAAAAATTATTTGGTTCAACTTATCAAGAATAAGTACATTTTTTCATAAATGGGTTATAATAATCGTTATCAACTAGACCTTTAGTTATAACTTTTTTAGTGATATCCTTATATATTGATTTTATTTACAACATAAACTAAGACACAATGACAGTGATGGTGATCGATAACGACGATAATGATAATGGTTGACGATTGCGACGGTGGTAGTGTCAGACAACAGTGGTGGTTATGGTGGTCAATGACGACAACTACGGTGATAGCAGGCAATGGTGGCAAAAGTTGTGGTCGACAACTATTATGGTTGTGGTGGTCGATGACGACGATGGTGGTGGTGACTAAGGACCCATGATGGTGACTGACGACGGTGGTGTTGGTAGTAATGCTTGATGATAACAGTTAGGGGTGTACATGGGTCGAGTTAGGTTGGGTTAAGAATGAACCCACAACTCAACCTATATTGTTCGGATTGGATAATTTTGAATCCAGACCCAACCCACCCCCAACCCACAAACTTCAAGTTGGGTTGGGTCGGTTCTTGGGTTTTATAGTACTTGAATTTTATACAAAAAAAGATATAGACTCATCTATTATTAATTAAAAAAACAATAATAACATTATCCATTATTAAAAGTCAAAAAAATTGACATGTGATATATTAGTGTTGCTTAGCCATCTAATAATAATTTTTTCCAAGAGTACAAGACAATGACACTTACTTAACTAAAGGACCAGAAGACTGTAAAAATTAGAAGATAATTCATGGTTTATTGATCGAAAAATAACTAATAAAAGTATAGTTGTTTAACAAACAAAAGTAGCTCTACTAATATTGTTTATGAAATATATACAAGTGTCAAGCATGAGAAGTGAAAAAAGAAGTTGTGATTAATGTTTTATACTTTTATAAATTAAAAATTATATATATATTATGTATTTATAAATATAAATAATTATTATTATATATATATGCCTTCGGTTTCAGGTCGGGTTGGGTAACCCAAGCCTGAAATCCATACCCAATTCACAAAATTCGGATTTGGGATTTTCTGACCCATATCCAATGCGTGATTAAAAAAACCCAACTCAACCCATGCGGTTTGGTTGGTTCGATTTTCAGGTCAACTCAGATCCATGTACACCCCTAATAATAGTAGCGTTGGTGGTCAACAACGATGATAACGGTTAGCGACGATGATGGTGGTAGTTGGCAATGACAGCAGTGATGGTGACCAACGACGATGGCAACAATGGTGGTCAACGAATAACGACGGTGGTAGTAGTGGTCGGTGACGACGATGATTGTAGTGGTCGATGATAGCAATGATGGTTGTGGTTGGCGACCGCGACGGTAGTGATGGTTGACGATGGGGCTAGTGATAGTAACTACTGATGACAACGACGATGATAGTGGTTGACAACCTGTAGTAGTGGTGGTAGTGGTCAATGACGACAACGTCGTCGACGATAATGGTGGTAAACAATGACCATGGTGATAGATGTGGTAAGCAACAGTGGCAATGATAGTCAACGATAACAGATAGTGACGAGTGGATGATAATTGACGATAATGGTGATGGTAATATAATTTTTTGATTAACTTATAAATATTTATGAGAAATACAAATTAAATAATTTTTTCCTTATTTCGAAGAAAACCACACAAATATAGCTTAACAACAACAACAAAAAAAAAAAAAAAACCCATAGAAATCAGAAACCCTAGCAACCTAAGGCCAGTCTTTTTCGTTCTCTGGTCTCCTTCTGACCACAGCGATCCCAAACCCTAGAGAAATCAGAAACCCTAGCAAGCAGTGGGCGGGGCAAGGGCGAAGATGATGGCTTCCGAATGTTCGGTGATGGCGGTGATCAGGGCGTCCCGCCCGTCCTTCCGCAACGCCCACGACAAGCTCGCCTTCGCCGTCCACTCCGCTTTCCTCGCCTCCGACCACGCCCTCGTCGCCACCGGAACCAGCGCCCTCTCCGATCCCACCTCCTTTTCCGGTATTAATTATCTTCTCTATGGTTTTTGTTGATTGTTTCTCGGTGGGAAAGTTGAGGTTTTTCTTTGGTCCGTTGTATTGAATTGTCCATTGTTGAGTAGGGAAAAAGTTTTGAGCCTTTTTTGCGGTTTCTGTTATGTTCTATTCTGTGCAATTGTTGTCGATTGTTTGGTAGTAAAAAGTTTTTTGATCTTTTGGGGGATTTTTCTACGTCCGATCCGAATTTTCGGTTGTATGATAGGAGAAACTTGATCTTCCTGTGGTTTTTCTACGGTCCGTTTTGAAATTGCGAGTGTTTAATAGGAAAAGATGATCTTTTGTTGGTTTTCTGAGGTCGGTTATATGGAATTTTCGAATGTTTGTTGCTCGATAGGGGAAAAAGTTGTTATTGTAATGGATTTCTCCTGTTTGTTCTGTGGAATTGTCGACTGTTTATAATTGGAAAAAGTTGTTCTTTTTCGTTTTTGTCTTCTCTTTCGGTTTTTGTATGTTGTATCGCTCTGTTTAGTTTATTGTTGTTGTAGGGGAGGAGGAGGTCGGAATTGAGGGCTGGAACGAGTTCGTGGACAGCTACGGATTCGTGTATGTTAAGACAGAGAAAGGTGTGACAAAGAAGGTGGTAGTTAAGTGCCTTGCAATTGAAGATGTGCTTGCAATTGATGCAGTCAATATCGGGGACAACAACAAGGAACCGTGTCATCTGCAGTTGAAGTAATCATCCTTCTGTGGTTTTCCCCTGTTTTGATTTCTTAAAACTTTCTGATGCTTAGTTTATTTTTTTGCTCCAGTCTGAAGGATTATGTGTCTGATAGTAGTGGAGGCACAGGGAATTATGGGGTGTTGTATAAAAGCTTTACTGTTCTCGTGGACAAGTTGAATTCAGAGATTTTGGCCAAACTTGAACCACCACCTCCAAAGGCTGGCAGCTTGTCATCAGATGCCCGGTATGCCAAACTAGAAAAATGACTTGGGAAGTTCAAGTTTTTTCTGTCATTGAAGATTTAGTAGCTGTTTTATATAGGCAAAGTAGCTACATAACAATGTGCAAAGACATCTTTCAAAGTTATAGACTGATATTCTTTGCTTTTGATCTTAATCCATGTTATTTTCTCTTTGCTGCCTATTCTCTATTGTTTTTGAATTGCATAAAAGAGAACTCTTAATTTTTCACACCTTAACAATTGTTTCCTAGTCATATCTTACCCCTATATATAAAAGTGCAAATAAACACCTCAAGTGACATGCTTTACTCTGTCATGTTGTAAGCTTATGATCTCTGTGTATGTCCTATTGCTGTTCTATTCCCAATTTCGTCATTTACCAACTTCTTTTTTCCTTGTCCGCCACATTCTCTCTTTCTCTCTCTCTCTACAGTATTTCCTTATCTTTCAACCAATAACTATGTTGTTATCCTTGCTACCTCATGTTATTACCATATGTTACTGCAATTGTATTTCTTTATTTGCACCTCCTGCCTGTGTTTTGATCCCTTGTAGAACATACATTGCCACCCCCTACTTATATATGCTTACAATTTTCCAATACACATCTTGCTACTTCCTATGAGCGTAATTCGGAATCTCCCTTTTCATCTTTCTTCTTACCACATTTAATTTATCATTGTCAATTTCTCTTTATGTTCGTCATCCATTTGTGGAACTTTATCCATAAGCCACATATTTTATCTTCAGTCATGTCCAGATTAATGGTTGCTTTACTGTGGAAGATACATTGCCACCTGCTACTTATATATGCATACAATTTTCCAATATACATCTTGCTACTTCCTATGAGTGTAATTCGGAATCCCCCTTTTCATCCTTCTTCTAACCACATTTAATTTATCATTGTCACTTTTTCTTTGTGCACACCATCCATTTGTGGAACTATATCCATCAACCACATTTTATCTTCAGTTATGTCGAAATTAATGGATGCTTTACTGTTATCATATCAGCTGGAACATTGTTAATATTCCAAGTTCAGAACTTTATTTACCAATGTCTACATCTTTGTGAGGAGAGTTCATCAAAGTACAAACTTCTACTAGAGAAGATTATTTCCATCTATCTATTTTATGAACTGTTTGATGCAATTCAATGCATTTTCATTTTGAATGCATTATTGCACAAGTGAGAAGTTTGAGAAGAGGAGCACCGATTCAATCAATTCATCTTCTGTTAAGATAAAAATAGAATCTAATCTCTATTAGATGGAGAGAGTTACATATTTATATCAAGTTAAAGAATACCCCACTAAATGGATATACAATAACCTGATAATCCATGTAACACAATAAACTATAACTCTAACATTCCTCTTTAAGTTAGAGCATAGACATCAAAAAGACCCAGCTTGATACATAAAAACATGAATGAACCACTACTTAAACCCTTAGTAAAGATATCTACTCTAGCTGTTGAGATGAATGAGTATGTGGGATAGAGATGACTCTTCTCAACACCATATCTCACACATAGTGACAGTCAAACTTGATATGTTTGGTCCGCTCGTAGAAGGTAGGATTGTTAGTAATGAAAATAGTAGCCTGATCATCACAGAACATTGGCATTGGAGTTTCAGGTGATAAGCAAAGTTCAGAAAAGAGAGATTTAATTCACACTATCTTACATGCAGTCTGGGAGTGAATCGACTGGTACAGGAGAAACAACAGTGGGTAAAGGAACTGACTTAACAACTGACTCTCTCTTAACACCAGAGTCACCATAATATGTTAGGGACTCAAAGATGGTGACATCTGGAGACACAAGATATCTACTAGAGGGTGGATGGAAATACCGATATTCCCGTTGAGTGTTGGAATATCCCACAAAGACATACTTGCCCTAGGTGAGAGTTTGTCTAGTCTAAGTGAGAGATCCTGAGCAAAGGCTACACAACCAAAAACCCTAGGAGACAAGGAAAACATGTGGACATTCTTATGAAGACGACGAAGGGGAATCTCACCTTCAAGAGGAGCAGAAGGTATCCAGTTGATAAGGTAAGTAGCAGTAAGAACTGCATCAGACCACAAATATTTGGATACCTTTATATGGAGCATGATGGTACATGTGACATCAAGAATGTGTCTATGTTTTCTTTCTACCAACCCGTTCTGCTAGGAAGTATGAGGATACGTGGTTTAATGTCGAATGCCTAGAGATGCACAATAAGATTGAACTTTGTTCTGTACAAATTTCAATACATTATTAATACGCAAACATTTGAGAATAATACCAAATTGATTTTTTATTTCAGAAACAAAGGTTTTGAGTACATAAAAAATATGACGGTTTTTCAAAAGATATATCCAAGACACTCTCGAAAAATCATTAATAAAAGTAATGTAATACCGGTGATTAGACACAGATGGGACTTTAGAAGGACCCTAGATGTCACAATGTACTAACTCAAACAAAGTAGAACTAGACATAAGACGCAACTGCTGAAAGGAAACACAATAATAGTTTCCTAACTGACACGACTTACATTCAAATTGAGAAACAGTAATCTATGGTAAAGTTTGTTGAAGCTTCCTGTGAGAAGGATGATCTAACCGATAGTGCCACAGTAAAGACGACTTAGAGGTGGAAGCAAGAGAAGTCAACCTTTGAAGTATCTCATCATTGACGAGTAGGTACACACTATTGCCATACTCATGGCCTAAACCAATCTTCTTCTCCGTCCGTAAATCACTGAAAAGTGCAGTGAAAAGGGAAAAAGGTTACACAACAACACAATTGTTTGGTAATGGCACTAATGGAAAGCAGATTCACAGGAAAATCAGTCACATATAGGACTCTATCAAGGAAAATCTGGGAGAAGGCCTGCACAACTCCTTCATCAAATACTGAACAAGACCTATCATCAGCAATAGCTGCAGACCTAATATCAGATGATTGGGAAAGACTGGTAAAAAGATTTTTTGTACCTGACATGTGGGAGGATACACTAAAATCAATTATCCAGTAGGAGTTCTTGGAAGTCAGGAGAGTACTAGTACATGTGGAAGTGGAGTAAGAGGCAGTGACGATGGAATCAGTGGCCTGTAGCTGTAAGAATCTGTTATAATCAGCCTGTAAAATGATAACTGTCTGCTTCCTATTGGTGGACTGAGTTGGTGGTGACTCTGTAGTAACATTTGCAGATGAAGAAGAAGATGGTCATTCATGTAAATCTCAGTATCTCTCAATACGATGTTCTATCCTTCCACAATGGGTACATTGAGATTGTCCTCCAGTCTTTGAACGATCACGAGTACTACCATATTCTCTCTCCCGTGTGGCCGTCATAGCAAATTGATTGGAAACTGAAGCTAGAGTAGCTGTGGAGATACGTAAAACTCTAGCAAAGGTAGATTGCAAGTCTGAGACACTGTCTGTCCCTAGAATCTATCTCTTGATTTGAGAGTTGAGGTCGGGAGACAGTGAAAAGGTAAATAGTCACTGTGAGCTCCTCTTGATATCGTCTCATATGTGTAATGTCGGTCGTTAGGGGTTGATGGATCTCAAGCTCATTTAATAAAGATCGCAGCAAGGCAAAGTGATCTAGAACAGAATAATCCCCTTGATGAAAAGTAAATAATTGCTCGTATATCTCAAACACTCGAGATATGTTCTTCTCATAACCATAGGTGAGTCAGAGAGTGTCCCAAATCATCTTAGTCGGTCTCAACATCATAACTCCTCTAGACATGGAAAGCTTCCATATCATTTACCATCCAAGATACGACAGTGACATCATTAGCAATTCAATCTTCATATGAGGAGTCTTTACTGTTTGGGGGAGATCTGGTGAGGTAACTAAGTTTGCGATGTGCAATGATAAAGGTCTCGAAACATTATGTTTATAATAAATAATTCTTGCTATTTAATTTCTCAGATGTACTACTAAGGTTCTTTATTAGGGTTTCACGTGAGGTCATAATAACAGGAATATGTAAGGTCTGAAATTCCAAAAAGTAGGAGAGAAACGACCTGATTTGATGAACAACGGTGAATAATGCACCACCACCGCCTTCCGGGAAGACAACCACAAACAAACGACGGTGGATATCATCTATCCACCAACAAACAACGACGAACAGCGGTAGGAAGTCCTAGCACATGGCTAGATTGAAGGACCAGAGACGAGAAAGGGTTGAACAGCCCACACCGATGGGATTAAGGGCTTGTCGGAACCGTAGGAGCCACCACTGGCGACGGCAGGGAAGGGAGGAGCCGTCGGCGGGTCCTGCTGGTGCAGCCGGTGTGGAAAGGAGAGGTGCCTGGGTAAGAGGGTGGCACCGGCAGGAGCAGACAGCTACGGTGGCAGCTGCAGGCGGCGGTGACAGTGGTAGTGTTTGAAGGTGACGGCAAGGAAAAAGAGGGGTTAGGGTAGAAACCTGTGGACCATGTTAAGATAAAATTAGATGGAGAGAGTTACATATTTATATTAAGTTAAAGAATACCACACTAAACGGATATCCAATAATCCGATAACCCATGTAAACACAATAAGCTATAACTCTTAACATTTTCATTGGGAATCATTTAATTTTTTGTCATTCATTTGATTTTTGGTCTTTTTGTATATAGGGAGTATGATATGTAAATCACCTTGAGGCTCTTTTCCATTTGGAAAGTTTATAATGGAAGCCTTTTATAGACATTCTTTGATTGATATTTGTTGTGATTATGCTTTCTATATCATAGCCGTATATCTCTGTAGGGAGGTGCAACTGATATAACATATGACGCACTTGTGATTAACATCCAAAACATAATACCTTTTGGAATAACATAAAAGATACAATGCTCTTTTCTTATGTAAATCACCAATATTTTTCTAGCACGTGCATTTCAAGTACATCAAGACTAGTTCAATAGAAATATGGTTAATGTTGCTCTGCTCCATTTATATTGCATTTGTAAGTGTAGTGAAATATTAATGATTATTTATGCTTGAATTTGATTGTTCTTACAGGAATGAAGGATCAATACAAGATACCAATGCACCTTCTGTAGGCATTCCAGTGGAGTCTCAGCCCTATAACACTGGGTAAGGCACTAAGTAATCTCATTTTTCCGTAAGAGTATTTTAGTATTTCTTCTAATATTATTGTCCAGAACATGTTGTGTTTAATCTACTCACATATGTCAAATATGAACAAGAATATTTCAACTTTGAATTGAAATTTGAAGTCATTCTTAAGTAGAAATTGATGATGTGTTATTGTTTTCTAAAGGTCATATAACAAACCTAGAGGTGGTGCCCTTCTGAATGCAGGCTTTGAGGATTTTATTGATTGTTTTTTTTAATGCTTGTTGATTGGCAGGCTTGTATATCCTCCTGTTCCTCCACCTGTATATAACGATATTGTTCCTGGGCCTGGTGCTGGTTTTTTCCCCAGCAGGTTTGACTGTTTTCTGGTATTTTACTTGTTTTCATCATCCCAAACTTCAATTCATCATAATGTGCTCATTACATGTTTCAGGGGAATTGGTGGTGGGGACATGCTTGTGGGTATGTCAGCTGACAAAAAATCATCTAGATGTATATTTCTGCATCTCTTTATTTCTTGATGTTGGTCTCATACTAAATGCAGGTCCAAATGATCCCAGATGGTTTGGTGGTCCTGATGGGGAGCGTCCTGGAGGTCTTGGTGGGATCCCTCCGTGAGTCATAATTATTGCTTTCAACCTTGTTTTTTAAAGGAACTTCAGGCTTAAGGGATTCTTACGCCTGATGTTGTTAAAACAGTGGTCTCCCTCCAGGTGCCCGCTTTGATCCATATGGGCCTCCAGGTGTTCTAGGGTTTGAGCCAGGCCGATTTGTTGGGTAATATTTCTTAAGCTATTCACTCTATGCGTTATACATCAACTTACCATAAGCAAATCATTTTGCTGTCTGGTAGTAGTGATCATGTGTTAATACTTCCACCAAGATATGAGCTTACAATGGACTTAATAAAAAAAGGGTGTCGTCACTGGTTAATACTTCGCCGTTGCCTCTGCTTTTGCCTTTTCTGTATATATATGTAATATATGGCGAAGTATTAAGTTCTTGGTTTACCTTGGTATTTCGGCCATATAAACAAATATGGTGTGTACTAATCTTCCTTCCAAAACTTGTAGAACAGTTTGTCCACTAAGAGTAAGTATTATAGTTGCATGGCAAATTTAGTGTAGATGTCTACATCTAACATGGTTGTAGGCATCTTTTTTTTAAATAAATACATAAGGAAAAAAAATAATCATATAGATATATTTATTAAATATCTATAAATATATAGTAAAATTTTCATTTAAATCAAACAACTATTAACCTTTGATTTAGAGGTCTTAAAATTCAACATGTTTTGTTAAATTCTAACAGTTAAACTTTAGATTAAAAATTAACAATGACTATAACTTAGATTAGGATAAAATTTTAACACATAGGAAATTATCTAATAGATTAATTAATCATATAATTAAATTTTATTTTTAAAAACAACAAAAATAAAAAAAAGGTACCTACAGGGACCATTTTCTGTTGTAGATTTTGTGACTGAGAAAAGTCTTGTTTTATCAGAACATTCATAAGTTATTATTGTGGCAACTACTAGTATTGACAATGTATTATGTTTATCAATTCTCTAGTAAATTCGTTCCTCTTAATTTCTTTTACCTCTCAATATCTGTATCTGATGCATTGTGTTTTAAATCTCTTCTGCAGGCAACCACCTCGCCCTGGCGGAGGCACGCACCCGGACCTTCAACACTTTCAGGGACCAGATTACATATAAACGGTGTGATTTACTTGCATGTTGGGAGATGGAGCATAAAAAACTCCACGCTGCTGCAACATTTTTTCCCCACTTTTGCTGCAGCGGCATCTTTTTATTTCAAATCTGTAAACGTTGTTTATAGGTCTTGTTCTTGAAAAAATGTTGTAAGATATTTTCTCTAAAGTTTAATCTATAGCAAACGCTTTCACTTATTTATCGATTGGTAATTTCTTGCTCATGTTTGCCTTTTTTTTTTGGGGTTGTTTTTTGTGAGAAAGCGTATTATTTTGTCTAGGTGTTAGAGAATTTTATTTTTTAAGGATAAGGCTAGAGACGAATCAATCAACGCCCTTTTGTTCCGATCCTGACTTTTCTTAATGAATGGCCTCTTGTCCTTCAAAGTGTGGCATGACGCATCAAGTAAAATCATAATAACTCGTGTAAGTAACAACATACAAAGAAAATTTTGCTGTCTGAAATGAATTTAACCACCTTCAAGTGGTTAAGGTAGCATTTGGGAATGCTTTTAAGTATCAGTTTATTGCATTAAGCATTTATTATCCAATAAATGCTTAATTATTAGAAAGTTGATTATAACTTTTTTAGTGTAATGAAAGTTATAAGTTAGTTTTTTGAAAAGTTAATGGATGTGACTTTTTTTAAAAGTAATGAATATTAGTCTTTTAATTTTTCAATGATATTTTCTAAAGTTGATTTTAATTATAATATTAAATTAATAAAATTACAATATGAAGTTCTTCTCTCACAATCCACTCCACTGTAGTTGCCATTGAAATCCATCAATGTCATCATCGATTAAAATCCATTGTGGAAAGGTTCGTAGGGTCGATGACGGATTTCGATAACAACAACAACAGATTTTGATGATGGTACTAACGATAGTGGATTCCAACAATGACAGTAGTAAACTCCAATGACAGATTCCAACAACAAAAGCACAGGCAGTGGATTCAAGTGGCAGCAATGGTGGTCTCTAGCAGCAGATTTCGACAATAGCAACGATGAACTCCAATGATGCCAACAAACTCTAACAATGGTAGTGACGACAGTGAATTATGACGACAATAGTCTTCAACGACGATAGTAGATTATGAGTACAACAGTTTTCGATAGCCATGAACTCCAATGACGACAATGATAAATTCTAATGACACGGACTTCAACAATGATGGATTCAAGCAATAATGATGGTAGCACACTCTAGTAACGACGATAGTTGTTTTAGGTCAATATAATTTTTTAATTAACTGATAAGTATTTATTGAATATATAAACTAAACAAACTTTTCTTTACATTCATAAAAATTTCAAATAATATGACTTGACAAAAACTTAGTTTTTTTCTAATAAACCGCGTAGGAGAAAGTATTTCCAAACATAACCTCAAAATACATCCTTCAACAAGATGAATGATAGAGAAACCACAGAGATGAGGGATGACGTGCACGCAACAGGATTTGATTGAAGCAAGCAATCCTGGAATTCAGTGGCATGAACAAGAAACCAATTACAACATGCCAAGAGCATTGAATGGTATGCCAAGACGTTCCAATAGTGTAATTTTCCCAATTAACCTACCTTAAGCTGAATATTATGTATCAATACCGCAATCTGAACAATATCAAAATCATTGAACCAAGGAACTAAAAGGCAAGACCCTTCTAGTCACAGCTACTTGAAGTAGAAAATTTTACATAACTAGCATCATGTGGTTGGTCATGGAAAGGCCAATCAGTATGAAAATTACATGTAGTATAGATAAATAGAAAATTGTCACCATTATCGAGCTTATGATGTACTACGAATTCCACGTTTAAGCTAAGTCAAGCTATTTCCCGGCATCATGGTCAGACGACTCATTATCTCTGGAAGGATGTTTTATAGGGGTGGAACCCGAAGCTGTCTTCTTAAATGATTGTAGGATATGGTAAAAGCCAGACTTTATTACCATCTTTTCTCAGACAAGGAAATCAGCTGTTTACAGAAGACCAAACAACACGTTATTCTCACAAGCAAAATTGTTACCATAATGTAAAAGTAAATGAGCAATATAAACTTTAATATGCAAACAAACACAAATGCAAAACCTGTAAAAGTTCCCAAAAACATTCTCATAATTTTAGCAAGGATCTAGATCCTTGTAAGAATTTTAGCAAGGATGGCTAACCTGGCGCGCAACTTGTGCAATCCGACGACTTTCTCGAGATGACTGCACAATCTCGCTTGGCTTCTGAGGCTCTGCAGGCACATTCATTGTATCACTTAATTTTCTCTTCAGGGTGTTCTTTTTGTCAGGATGAATATCCTCATTGGTATTGGTTGACGATCCTTTCATGCGCTTCCTTTGAAATGTGTATTTAAGAAGCCTTTCACTTGTGACTTTAGTTGGAGCTCCATTTGATTCACAGACCTTAGCATCTTTCAGATCAGAACCCTCTAAACGTACACCTGTCATCTCCAGGCCCATTTTACAATTTGATACATCTGAAATCTCTGTTGAATTCTGACCAGAACTGGATACCACTTGTTCCCCATTACAAAGTAAGTTCTGTGCCTCTGTATTCTGAATGTTACTACCCGTAGGAATCACATAATGCAAGGCACTATTGGCTGGGGATGCTGAATCCTTGTCAATTTCTTTCATAGTTTCCGTACAAAGATAAATGTCACTGGTGTTTATATCAGTCTTAGGCAATTCATCCTTCAAATGGCCAGGTTGTGTCTCCTGATCAACTGCATCCTTGCTAGAAATACTCGCACTGATAGTCCTCCTTGTTGGTCTACTCCTTGGTTTCCTTGAAGAATACCTGTACTGGAAATTACCAATTTGATCTGGTTTGTAATTGCCAATTTTACTTTCCGTTCCATTTGGCCCACTGGAACAATCCACTGCACTGTTACCCATGCATGAGGCAGCAAGACATGGGTTTGGAGGTTTTTCATTCTTACAAACAACTGAAACAGTTTTTGGAAACTGTCTGTTTCTTTGTCCTTTCCCGGTCACAACATTTTGCTCCAAAGCGCGAATTCTTTGAGTGCATCCATTTCTATACAGTTCAGGTTCTTTTCTTCTTATTAAAAGGGATGCTAAATCAGCATTACCAGAACAGTTGTTTTCTGAATATGCTTCTTTCCTGGACTTGAGTTTCAAAGAATTCTCAAAATTATCACAACAGTGATCACCAGAAGCTTGTGACTTATCATCTAAACTCTTCAGATCAGAAGTTGGCATAATGCCAGCAGTCCCAGAATGGACACGACATTGCAATAAAATAGGTTTGTTCTCCTCATATGAATCTTCAATGCAAGTGTCCTGACCTTTCATTTGTATGCCCAGTTCCTTTGATGGAGTAGATTTCATTTTTTCCATTTCATCATTCACTCTTTTCAATTCTGTTTTAAGAAATGCTATTGTATGCTCTGCCTCATTAAGCTGACATTCAAGTTCACAAATCCTACTCTTTTGGCCCACGGATATGGTATCTGCTTCATTGATCTGAAACAACAAAGATAGTAATTCATTTCTCTCAGCTGAACAGAAAGTTTTCTAAGCAGTAAAACCTTGAACAAAAGGCAAGGTCTCACCTCACATTGCGAAAGAGTCAAAAAAAGTTTTTTTATTCATTGGAATAACTAAAGAAATAATTTTAATCTATCATTAAGAACCCCATGTGTTATGAAATAACATATGTAATATAACATAAACTTATCAGAACAAAAGTAGTAGCCTAGGAACCAAAAGCATATGTAAAAAATACAGATGTTCAACACAGCATACACCAGAAATTTGAAAATCTAACACTATATCAGGAACAGCATGTGCATAGGTCCGACAGTGACTAACAAACAAGGACATCCACCTGCAAATTGGAAGTGACAACAAAATATCATTTGCTAATGATAATTACCTGTAGATTTTTTTTATTCTATCAATGATTGGATCAATGTCTTTTTTTCTTGATTCTTTTAATATTATTTACCGTTCTTTTACCTTTTTCCATGTAAATATTGTACATATGCATCTCCAAATGATGCTTATTTGACCAATGAAAATCATCCCATTCTTTCTTTAAAAAAATTTTAAAAATCTCAATTATGAAGCAGTTTGACCATTTACAGAATTTACATGCAGGCTAGGGGACCCAATTAACTACCATAAAAAACCGAGTCCCCGTGATAAAATTAGAGATTGTTGCTTATACAGCCACACTAATGTCAGGAGATGCTTCCACATCCACAATTGTCCCATCTAAGAAGCATATACATATTATACATGTCAGATTTTGATTTAAGGGTACTATTGGCTTCCCATATGAAACAAAATATAAGTCTCTCATATTATGCTTCCACATCCACAATTGTCCCATTCTTGCAATCACCTTTGCTTCCCATATGAAGGCTAAAGGTCTCTCATAGACATACTTATCAAGGCACCCACCTAGGTGTCAAGGTGTTCTAAGCAAGCTAGGCGTTTCAACACCAAGTCATAAATTATATATATATATATTTTTTCTGTTTCCAATGGGATGTTCATTTAAATCTTGCTTTTTTTTAATTCATGTGTTAGTGTTTAATTGTGTTTGGAATGGAAATATCATTGCATAATTTCATATAAATATGATATAATATATAGGGGACAAATATGATATTTCGTTTTTTATTTAATTTATTTATGACCCCAGCTTATCGCCTAGGTGCCATGGCACCTTGATAACCTTGCTCATAGATGATCTTGAATATGGACTAAGTACCCATATGTCAAACAATAGATATTACTATAGCTAATATAAGCACTCCTAACTGCTGGATGTCAATCATTGGAATCATTGCTAAGCATTTCAAGAAGTTTCATGTCATAATATAACTTCTATATGAAGTTGAATGAACTTCAATTATTTTAACATTGTAAGTTTTCACAATAGCACCTAGTTAGTCCCAATAGAGGTCAAGGACAATCACATTGTCTAATTGTTAATTGGGGAACAATATCTAAAAACTTGGAATGGCTAATGTCACATAAAATATATCATCATAAGTGAGCAGCTGCACAGAAAGGAATACCTTGAATCAAAATGAAAATAAATAAATACAAGGAGATGACAATTTAAGCAAATTATATCACAACCACCAATGAAGAATGACGAATTTCAGCTTCACATAAATAAGTACATCTCCTTCTTGGTAAAACCAAAATGCAAAACTTCAACAACCAATTTAATGAATTAGAAGACTTTGACTAAAGGCTACAGTAATTTGATTCAATTGAATTTTGAGATTAGACATTGATTCAACCACAGGTAGTTCTAGCCTATTGGGATATAAGAAGAGCAAGAAAAGAAAAAGCCTGTGAGAAATGCTTTCATATGATGCAAAATGCCATGATTGTGAAACCCAAGATAAATGTGATGACATATAAAGGATAAGAGAGGGTAAATTGTCAGAAATGGGAAGACAGGATAGTAGACAGACAAAGGGAAAGGAAGGGATAATAGGCAGGAACTCAATGAAACAAAACATACAGCCTACCCACCCAAAAAATTATATATTCAGGTCGTTGTAATATACTTATTTGATAATTCAGATGATTCAATTTTTTGAGAGATTCTTACATTAGATCTTTATCTTACAGGGATACCGATCAATTGAAAAATACTAGAAGGATGCATTAAATCCTCGCATATGAGAACAATTTATATGTGGTAAGAATTTGCAAATTTCTTTCAAAAGGCAAGGATCCTTGTGAGCCTACAACATGCATGCTATCTAGCAACTCACTCATCAACTAAATTCAAAACATAATTGCAAATAATAAATGCCCAAGAATAGCAACATTATGTGTGCCCAAAGGAGCTGGAAGTAATTAGGGGCATGTGTTTCATATTTACAACTCATGGACTAGAGTATAGTTTAGTAAAATAATCAAGTTGATATGCGTATCCTGTATTGTGTCAATACAATGATATCAAAGGTTGTTTACTGATCATATTGGGAAGAGAAAATTCTCATTCATCACCTATTTTTAGAAAAATAAATCACTAACATTTGTGCAACGCATATTGATAAGTGCCCAATTTTGGGAAGCAGAGCAAGGATAAATCTCACCATGGTGCTCCTACGTTCAGCAACACACCCAGAAATCACAAGAACAGAAAATTATTCGCAGAATAGTGTAAGTAGAAGAAGATTGATCTTGCCAATTTCAAAATCAGCAGCTGAACAATTGACAGAACGAATAAAAAAGGATGCAAGCTGGGTTAATCTAATCACCTTGGCATCCATGATGCTTTTCATCCTAAGAAGAGTCCCAATGGCTTCATCCTTAGAGACCGCAAGGTTCTGTTGGAAACGGGCTGCCTTGCTCTCGGATGCCAGTATCCTCGCAGCCGACTCCGTCGCCGTATTCAGTAAAACATCTGCATATGCCTTCTTCAAAGCAGCCATTTTCTGAAAAAAAGAAGAAAGAAATGAAAAAAGAAACCCCACCACAAGCAAGTGAGCAACAACCAAATGCAAAATGACGGTTACAAGAAAGACGAGCAAGATCAAGGAAAAGGGTATCAATATAAAGCAGAAGAGAAAAAAAAAACCATCAACCCATTTCGCCGTTTCAGCAGAAAAACGGTTAGATATGACGACATGGGCAAAAACCCAAAAAAGAAAAACCCCACTCACTCAAAGATCGCTTCTTTGTTCATGCCCTCTTTCCCCTCCCTACAAAACAAGCATACCAAAAGAAGAAGAAGTACAAGTTGGATTTTTGCTCACCTCGTCGGCCCCCTCCATCTCATCTGCTAGGGATGGAGTAGAACCAAATGGGGGGAGTTGGATTTGGCGGAGTGGTGAGAGAGGAGGAGGAGGAGGAGGAGGAGGAAGAGGAGGGGGATGAGGAGGACCAGACCACGATGAGAAAGACAGGTTGAAAGGAGTGAACTTTCTTGAGGAGGAAAAGGAGAGGGATGGATGGTGGTGGTTAAGGCGGCGGTGGGGATTGAGGGGGAAGCGAAGGAATGGGCGGCGGTGGTGGTGGTGGTTGTGGTGGGCGGAGGTCGTTGGTTGAGGCTGTTAAGAAGTTTGTTTTGTTTCAATTTCAATCAACAGCAGAAAGAAAAATAATAGTAAAAGGATAGGAATGGGCCTACCGCTAATTTCATTCCTCTTTGCTCCAAGTCTGTTATGGCCTTATGGGTGAGAATATTGCAAAAAATGCCCCTATCCTTTTTCTAACTTATATCATGATCCCCTCATGAAGATCACACAAAATAAATCATGATCCCCTCATGAAGATCACACATAATAAATATTCTATTGGAATCGTTTGAAAAACATTTGGAAAATGACAACCTTCTTGGGTTTCCTATGAGCTCTGCAGATGAGTTGATAAGCTTGGAGTTAGAGCTAAGAGTTTACTACTATATCTGACAATTTTGTTTCCCCTCCGGAGTTGAGACTGTAGCGTTTGGTACATTATAATGAAAATAAATAGGAATAGAATGAACTTTGGAATGGAATGGAATAACTTTATTCCATTTCATTGTTTGGTACGTAATGGAATTGTATAGTGGAATTGACAGATAATTTCTTTCCACTGTTTGGTATATAAGAACAGGAATGGAATGGAATACAATATTTAAAAGATTAATAATTACATATTAATCTGAAAAATAAAATAACTTTTTTTCCATACAATTAAAATAAAAATGACATTCATTTTTTGCTCATGACAAATAAAATAACAATGACAAATTCATTTTTGTTTATGACAAGTAAAATAAAAAAGATAAATTCATGTTTACAATTAATAATTGAAACAATAATTCCACAATAAATTCATATTTTCATGATCAAAATGATAAATTCAAGTAGAATAAAAATCAATAATTGTCACCAAAATATAATAATCTCACAATAAATTGAAACAACATCAACAATGTGGCCAAAATACAATATTTTTTCAGAAAATAAAAGAAATGACATCAAATGTCACCATTAAGCACTGCTTTCACCCATTCTTCTTTTTCATCAGCAACAATAGTAAAGAGCAAACATCATGACATTTCTCCTCTCTCTTTTTTTTGCCTTACCAAACTTTTATTAATGCGAGCCATGATATAAAATATTGCAATCAACAATAATAATAATAACAAACATTACATATAATACTACATGAAATATATAATAGATAAATGTTTAAAAAACCATTGGAAAAAATTCAAAAAACTCTGCAGGTAACACAATTAAAAAAATTCAAAAAATTTAGATAACACAATTGCAGGTTGTTGCATAGCTAAGTAAAACTTCAGAAAGTAAAACTTCAATAATTTAAACATGACCAAAACAAACACTATAATAGCCAAGTAAAACGCTATAGTGATTCAAAGAACAATCAAATTGGTAAAAACTTTTATGGAATTTTAGGTTGCTTTGGAAAGTAACACAGTAGTCAAATAATCTGAAATTGTCAAACAAAAATGAGGTTTTATCCTCTAACTCTCACAATCATCAAATCAAAGTACTTCCAATTTTCCCGTGTAACCCACTGAATCATAAAAAACACATAAATAAGCATTGAAAAGAAGAAGAAAAAAAAGAGGTACCGGAGGGACGCGGTGGAGGAGGGAGGGCGTCGGCAGAACAACGTCGGAGGAGGAGGGATGGACGCAGCGGAGGATTGAGAGGGATGCGGCGAAGGAGGGACGGTGTCTGTTGGGAGAAGGGTCGAGAGGTGGAGGGTTTGGGGCAAAAGGGGGTGGGAGGAGGCAGGTCGTCTTGGAGAACGACGACGGGGGAGGAGGGAGGGACGCGACGGAGGAGGGACGGCGTCTGTTGGGAGAAGAGTCGAGAGGTGGAGGGTTTGGGGCGAAAGGGGGCGAGAGGAGGCAGGTCGTCTGGGAG
>JAMKQA010051443.1:0-28686 GCA_024699735.1 Posidonia australis | reverse complement strand
TTTTTTTTTTTGTTGATTTGAAAAGAGCATATAATCAATCTTTTTTTATTCTTAAAGTTTAAATCATGTGCAGATACCTAGTCAGAAGTGGCTATGTCGGCCTTGAGAGAGTGGTCCCTGAGGAAGAGATGTCTACTCACCTCTCCTCTCCGTCTTTCTGAACCATCCGTTGCAGATTTAACCTTTGTAAGGTTTGTAATTCTTTATCATTTAAAAGAGTTGTAAACCTCATAACTGGTTGAACTAAGTGTTTGGCAATTTATAGTTGGACATCTTGTCTGCCAAAAGAATGGATGAAGTTTGGCCATTTTTAGTTTTACATTTTGACTATGTCAGAAATGTATTTGATGGGTACGTTTTGGTTTTATTTTAGCAAGGAAAGATTATAAACAGGTTTAAGCTAGACATAATATCAAAGGGCTGATCTTGAAGGTTCAATTACTGATTACCAGCTCAACCAACCAGTATGAACCAGGTTAACCCAGAACTGGAGCTCTTCTAGTTCGATCTCCGATTCAATTTTTAAAACATTGTAGAAAACTTCAATAAAACCTACGTAGAGGGTATCACGTCCATTCACTGATTGTGAAGTACAATTAAAGAAAATCACTTCTGCCAACAATTTTCCTCAAAGTGAATTTTAAGCTTGACTACTGCAACATCAAAACCTATTTTATATACTCTCTGGAAAAAAGCTCTGTAAAGCTGATAACAATTTGTTGTCTAGTGACTCTTAAAACTACTGCCGCTACTGCCACTCTTTTAAGAATTTGAAACCACACTCTCAATCTGTATATCGTTTTAGAAATGAGTTCCTTGGCCATGGAAAACAAGAGTTAGTATATTTGTTTTGAGATTTAAATAATTATCCAATCTAATTGGTTAGACCATGGACCCAAAAACCTGTTGTCCTTAGCAATCGGTGGGTATAGCTGTAAATTTCTGCATGCGTCGTTGAACATCTCAGGTACACCTTGTCAAAGGCTCAGCTCAAGCTCCTCTCATTTTAAACAAGCCAAGCACGAAAACAATTTTAAACTCATCTAAATAAATATTCATAATATACACATACAACAAACTTCTTTTGATTCTTTTGCTCTCCCCTTGTATTTATAAATGTACATACATAAATGGTACAAGACTTTTAAGGCTTAAACTTGTCCTTCTTCCTCATTTCTCACGGCACCTACCCCACTCCCAACAGCAAGCCATCACATGAGAGCTTCTTCCTCGTTTCTAGCTATCACACCACTGGAGCTTCATCATTTCTTCAACGTTCTCTTCAGAGCTTCACGGCACTGGTGCTTCACATTGTCCCCACCACTTTCCTCCACATCACGACCTCCTCCCTAGCTTCAGGTCCCTCCTCGATCAGACCCAAACCCCCTCCCCCCCCCCCCCACAAACCAATCAAATTCAGGCCTCCTCCACTTTTCTCCCTCACTGTCTCCTCCTCTCTTGCCCTACCTTTGCCACCATCCTACCCCCCTCCATCTAATTCAAACTTTCTCCACCTTCCTCCATCATCGTCTCCTGTTACATTCCCCTCCTTCGCAGCCATCCTCCCTTCTCCACATCCTCTCCACCTCCATTAGAGGCCACCTCCACCTTCCTCCTTCGCTGTTTCCTTCTCCACCACTGCCTTTCCTCTGCCATTGTCCCCTCTCCTCCTCCATCAGTTTCAGTCCTCTGCCTTCCTCTGACACCTTCTCCTTCATCAATTTGGTGGCTACACAAGCTCAAGCCAAGCAAAGCTCGAATTATCCAATTTGCCGACCCTAAAAGTTAGACGAGCTAAGTCAGGCTGGGCTCAGCTTATTCTACTTGTTTGCCACCCCTACGGTGAGTAGGATGTCTGGATGAGCATATACAATGGATCAGTACATCTGGGACATGCCGAGGTTATTGCCACGAGCATTATGACAAAGGGTCATCAAAGTAGCTTGACGGAGATTAAGAATTCATGACAAAAAGGAAATTATGTCCTCACAATCTGTCAGTGGCACGGCAGAACCGCATTGTGATGTTCAGAAATTTTTTATCACCACCAAAGCAACAACAAAGGTTGGATTTAACCTTATACCCAAGGAATAAAGATTCATATTGCAATGCATTATGTGCTTACCAAGTGAGCACATGCTCATAAATTGGGATAGGAACACCCCAAATATTTCTTTTATGGGCTTTATATAAATACATATGCTTTAAGGTCCATATTGCAATTTTTTCCCACCAACTCAGCCCTAAGACCCTCTAAATTTTTTTCCCCACTCGATGCCTCCCTCCCTTCTCAGTTTTTCCCATCCAAGTTCCCCTCCTTCCTTCCTTTGTCCACGACAGCGACGCTCAGAGAGGAGAGGAGAGAAGTCAGTGAAGATCATATTCCTCTTCCCTTCATTTGTGCAACTGGTGACAGCATTGGTGACATGCCCCCCCCCCCCCCCTCACTGGCTTCTTGGGGTCATCGTCACTCCAACGGAAAATAATGTACCAAAGGAGGAAATCCTTGATCATTGGAGGAGTAGCAGGTCATGTTTCAGGTGAGTGGGTTTAGTTTTTACTAGATACTATAGTTATGTTACAAGGGATAAGGCATGGTAGTGTCTGGTAGTAGTAATAACCCATGACAAGCGCAATTGTGATGTTCTAGCAAGTAGCAAATTAAAATGTATTTCTGTATCAGATGACGAGTCTAGTATACCAGCACAATTTCATCTATGCAGATTCATATGAAATAAATGTTTTTTTTTTGTTTAGTTGTTGCACACATAACAGTAAATGATGTGCCTGGTATTTGGTTGTTTATTTCTTGTTTTTTTGTTTGTCTGATTTCATGCAAATCCTGAGACCTAGACTGTAGATAAATTTGTTTACCAAAGGTTATTCCTTTTGATTGGACTTGACATGGAAAATGTATGGTTATTTTCGCTCATTGTAGAGAATAGCAGATCTGATAACTTGGAGGCTTATTATTATTAGTATTATTATTTTTACAAGCATTGATTTTAAATCTGGTGGACAAATAGATTTAATATTTTTAGACACAAGCATTGGAAGTTCTGGATTTTCTTTCTTGTTGTAGAGATAATGTCAAACTTTCTAGATTTCCCGAAACAAATGTATGACACAATCTGTATCAAATCTGGAATTTGAGATTCTATTTAAAGCATGTATGGAAAAAAATTTGTTTTCAAGTGGAAGTCTTACACTCAGACATTTTAATCTTTACGAAGTGATTTAAAAATTTATTTTTTTCATACTTATGGCTTAAAGGATTCAAAATTTTGACGAGTATCCTTATATTACTTGAGTTTATTTTAACATCTCAACACGAATTGCTCCATATTAGACTGGCATAAATACCTAAGGGATTCACTGTAGGGATTAGGAATCCGAACCTCCAATTTCATCTTGGTAATAACAACTATAGTGTGAAACTGAAATGCCTAATGTGCACATTTTCAAGCTTCTAGGGAAATACCATATGAGAAGTTATCAAGATAGAATCTAACTTAACCATAAAGTTGAGATTTGTCCTTGTGATTGACGAAAATCTATTTTTAAAGACATCACTTATTTTTAAAGAGTTTTTCTTAAAATCCCATTTACATACATAAATAAAGACATGGATTTCTTCTCTTATGCTTATTCAAAAAGACTTACAAGAACTAGATTTTCTCAAAAGATGTGTTTCTTTACAGATTATCAAGAATCAGATGAAATTTTTCTACGATTTTTGAGGTTAACATGTTGAATTCCTTTGCAGTTGCAAATTGTACGCTTTATCAATATTGTTTCTGTCCATGGTAAACGATAGCTTATTTAGATCTTGATTATAAGATTAGTGTATCTTCTATTGGGAGATACGCACCCACTTACTGAGTCTTTTGACTCGTTAAATTTTTTTGATTGGTTTCTTTTTAGTTTCCCAGGTAGAGTAGTAACATAGCGGCACTCGTTGGAATTCCAAGAATTTTATTCTAAGGTCGAGCCATCTTAGTCTTTAGAGAAAAAAGTAAAACAAGTATACATTTTGTTTATTGTGAAACGAAACTCAAAGGATATTCTTATGAGACTTGTTTCTCAGATTTTTAGTATTTAAGTTTTCTAGTCAATTTATTTTAATGAAAGTCTAAGGGATTTTTGTCAAATTTGTAAATGAAGTAAATGATTTTCGATCAGTATACATTATTTATTGGTAGTGACGAGCGATATGAGAATAAAAGAAAAAAACTTGTCTCTTGAGGGACAGGATTTTACAGACAGGCTGACAAAGAGCACAGTCCTTTTTTTCCCTGTTGTTATGCAAGGTT
Source organism: Posidonia australis (assembly GCA_024699735.1). NCBI lineage: Eukaryota > Viridiplantae > Streptophyta > Magnoliopsida > Alismatales > Posidoniaceae > Posidonia > Posidonia australis. Next base: position 24,373 of record JAMKQA010051443.1, on the reverse strand, counting down.
ATTTGATGATTTAGGTTTTGCTAGGTTGGTTGAATTCAGCTTCAACAAGGACAAATTAGGATATTTCTGTATTTGAAAAAGGGAAACCCATTCTCTTTTTCTTTGGCCAAAAACCATCTGCACTTCAGAAGGAAAAAAAAAAAAAGGTCCAGCCTTCCACACTCTTACCCATATCATAAAAATAGAAAAAACAATGACCTGCAGACTGTAGTTGATGCTTTGTTTCCAATGCATCTTTTAAGATAGTAGCATGTCAGAAATGTAAAATGCAGATATACAATAAGGAACATGAGGAGAACTAATATCATGGCAGAAAAATTCTGAGGCAGAACCAAATAAAATATTCAATGTGCTCAAAACCTTATAATTTAAAAGAAAATGAAGACAAAGGCAAACAAATTGTGCTCACCAACTTGGTACAGCTTTATAAAGAAGAGGAGTTCCAGATCTCCAGCAGAAAGGGTAAGAATGTGTAATGCTCCCTAAACTGACAAGACGCCCTTTTGCCTATCCAAACATGTTTTCACTTTAAATAAAACAAAGCTCCATAAGAGCAAGAAGAAATGACAAATAAAAGCTTCAAGAAAAGAGAAACCTCCCATCCGCATAGATATGTTATCATTTTAAAAATTGAAATCATACAGAGTTTTGCAGGAACATGAAGCAGCAATAAGAATAAGTGAGAAGACTAAAAACACCAAAAACTGAAGTTGCTACAAACAAATCGATTGAATCTAATTGGAAAATGGAAAGATTTGTACATGTTATACGTTTCATCACGACTAAAATCTTTAGGTACAAATATTCTCTATCCAAAAAAATATTTGTTATTTTTTACCGACACACAGAGAAAATATTTTGTTATGAATGAACATGATATCGAGGAATTGTCCATATGCAAGATCATAATTATTGATATGGGTCTTTTCCACATAAAAATCGAATCTTTTGTTACAATAGAACCAGAGGTCACATTGATTACTCATGATTCAAATTTGATTTGCTTTATAAAATAAGATATCAATGAACTTCTATGAAATGGTTTCACAGGATTTAGCAAATTGTCTCGATCGTGGGATATCATTGACAAATAGGAAGTCCACGTTCTGGGTATTAATAGAGGATATTAATATCAGTAGTTTCGATCTTGAAAGGGACCACACTGTTGCACATTATACATTCACAATTAATCATTACCATAAAGATATTGTTCCAAAAAGAAGGGGAAAAACAGCCTTTTAACTTTTAACTGCCCTTTAAACGCTTTTTACATAGCACCGTTTTATTTTGCACTTATCCGCTCTTTAAACGGATTGACTTTTAACAACTGTTTCTTGTTCATTTAAGCAGCCATTTTTTGAGTAAAAGAAAATAATTTTTAAGCATTCTAAAAAATGGCCATTTTTTTAGTAATATGATGTTGACTTCTTGTCGATGACACAAATAATTTTCTAGGTATTTGGTTGTTTACTTATGTTACTCATTTAGTTATTTATTTTTATTTTTTTGAATTAAATTACTCACGGTTGAATGGTAACTAATTATACACTCATGGTTGAATGGTAATTATGCACTAGTGTGATCTTGGGATTGAATGATAATTACACATGTTCAAGTTATAAATTGAATTAAATTACTTGTGTTTGAAACTTTGAATGATAATTTTATTTATTAAACTGATAAGAATTTTGTGACATGGTTAAGGAGGTGTGGTCTAATCCACTTACAGCAGGTTCAGCAGCTAAGACAGTGGCACTGAAACTCAGGAAGGTGAAAGAAAATGCATAGAATTGGATGCAGGGCACAGGAAGAAACAGAATGAGAGAAAAAATGAGATTCTGATAGATATTCAAAAGCTGGATAAGAAGGTAGAGATGCTTCAGTTGACGCAGGAAGAAAGGTGTTAGAGATCTGATCTTAAATCTGAATTGACTCAGATTTTAGAGATAGAGGAGATGGATTGGAGGCAGAAATCCAGAAAGACTTGGTTGCAGATGGGGGACAACAACACATCATATTTTCATAAATGCACCAGTCTGAGAAGGAGAGTAAACATGGTCAGAAAAATTCATACCGGGTCTGAATGTTTTGAAGGAGATAGTTCAGAGGTTGCAGTGGCAAAGTACTACAGTTCTGTTTTTCAGAAATCCACAAATTGGCAGCCTAGATGGGTGGGGACTGGTCTTCCTAGATTGACAGTGGAGGATGAATGCTGGCTCACACAGAGATTTACGGCTGAAGAAATCAAAGGAGTTGTTTTTGCTATGAAGGGGGAAAAGGCACCACGTCCAGATGGTTTTCCTTCAATTTTTTTCTCTGACTACTGGAATTTAGTGCATGGGGATATTGAAGAGATGTTGGAAGAATTTTGGAGTTTGGCAAGGGGCTGTGATTTAATTAATTATTCTTTCATTTTTCTCATTCCAAAGATTTTGGGTGCTGAGGAGACTGGAGACTTTCGTCCAATTAGTCTCATTAATGGTGTGACGAAAATTGATACAAAAGTTTTGGCTAATAGACTCTGTTAAGTCTTATGTTAAACCTTATAAGGTATTTAGATATCCATCTAAAGATCTACTTAATGTACTACCCTATATATCTACTCTTTTAGTCCTAATAATAGATTAGATCATTTTTCCCATTATCGCATGGTAACAGAGCACAGGGAGAAACCCTAATCTCTCCACTACCCACCACCCGTCGCCGACCATCTCTGTCACTGACCACCGCCTCCGGCCACCGTCGTCTGTCTTCTCGTTGCCGGAAACTCACAGACAACCTGTAGGAAGCCACTGCAGCCACCGGTTTTGCCTGCTTCAGCCTCCGGCGCCTCCTCCCTGCCCTACGGGAGACTGCAACTGTCAGAGACTACAGCTGCCGATTTCACCTGCTCCATCCTTTGGTGCCTCCTCTTTGCCCTGTCAGAACTCGACTGACCTCCGACAGCCTTCCTCTCAGCCGCCGGTCCCTTGGACCAGCCTCTGGCAGCTCTATCAACCCTGGTATGTGATCCTCACCGCTGACAGGCCCTTCTAAGGCCTGTCCGATGAGTCTAAAGGGGCACCAGTCCCTCTTCTTCCCATGACGGCTCTTGTCATTGTCCCTTATGCACATCCGTATGTAAACGGAGTATAAAAGATCATCTCTACTACCACCGGTGAGGATTCGATGACTCTACTACCACCGGTGAGGATTCGATGGCTCTACTACTGCTATACGCTACGTATCTCTAGCGTATTCCTTGTTTCTTTGCTACTACTGCTTGTGCTTTGTATTCTCCGTCTGCTTCTTGAGTATTGGAGACACCAGTTATTGATTTTCAGCCCATAAATTGCTTTCCTTTCCTAAGCAGACATACCTGATTGGTATGAAACAAAGTCCACGAGCCTGGTTTGAAAAATTTAACAGTATTGTATCTACTTGTGGCTTCCGCCACTGTGTACTGGATCACTTTGTATTCTACAAGCGAACAAAGGATGGTTGTGTCCTGTTGGCTGTCTATGTGGATGATATCCTAATAACAAGAAGTGATACCACAGGTATTCAGAAGACAAAAGATTATCTACAGAAGCACTTTGCCACCAAAGACATGGGCAGACTTAAGTATTTCTTAAGTATTGAGTTTGCATTTGCTAGAGACAAAATGATTCTATCACAGAGAAAGTATATTATGATCTCTTACGGGAGACTGGACTTTTAGAGTGCAAGCCTGAGACTACTCCTATGGATCAAAGTCTGAATTTTTAGGAAAGCTCCTCACCTCCATTAGAGGATGTTAGTAGTTACAGGAGACGGGTAGGAAAGTTGATTTATCTTACCGTAACTCGGCCTGATATTGCCTACTTTGTAGAGGTTCTTAGTCAATTCATGTAGGGACCACGAATGGTACACTGGTTAGGAGTTTTAAGGGTGCTAGCCTACATCAAGAAGACTCCAAGCAAATGTTTAATCTATAAAAAGAATGGTCACCTGCAGATAGAAGCCTATTCAGACTCTATATTGCTAGGACTAGAGGAGATAGAAAGTCCACTTCTGGATATTGAACATATGTTGAAGGCAATCTTATTACATGACGTAGTAAGAAACAGAATGTGGTCTCTCGCTCCAGTGCAGAAGCAGAGTATAGGTCCATGGCCCACACTACTTGCGAGATGATATGGCTTCGCTCGCTTCTGACTAATTTGGGTCTTTCTACTCCTTCACTTATGTCCATGTATTATAACAATCAGGCGGCTATTTACATTACTAATAATCCCACTTTCCATGAACGCACCAAACATATTAAGGTAGACTGTCACTTCGTTCATGAGAAAGTGATGCAAGGAGTCGTATCTAGTCCCTATATAAGTCGTCTGATCAATGTGTTGATGTTTTCACTAAAGGACTTAGAATTGAGGCTTATAGTTATCTTTGTAACAAGCTGAACATAATCAATATATATGCTCCAGCTTGAGAGTGTGTGTTAAGTCTTATGTTAAACCTTATAGGATATTTGGATATCCATCTAAGGATCCACTTAATGTACTACCCTATATATGTACTCTTTTAGCCCTAATAATAGATTAGATCACTATTTTCCCCCATTATCACACTCATTAAAGTGGTGGACAAGCTAATTCATCCTGCTCAAACAGCTTTTCTCAAAGACAGAAGTCTAGTGGAGGGTTTTGTGGCTACTCAAGAACGCATATCTGACTAAGGGAGAAGGAAGTTTAGAACATTGCAATGGCAAGAAGGAAGGAAGGAGTATAAAGGAGTGCATTTGGTTAATTGGCAAGAGGTTTGTCGACCTTTTGAGTTTGGTGGGCTGGAAATTCAAAGGTTAAAGGAATTCAACAGAGGTTTTTGTCTAAGTAGCTATGAAAATGGGATTGTAGATGAAAATCTTTGTAAGTGAAGATTATTCAAAGACTATTATGATGATGGATATGTATCAAATGTCAGAAACTTCTCTTGGTTTTGGAAGAATGTGCAGCAACAGAAAGTGGATTTTGAAGCTCATGTGAGATTCAAGATTCATGATGGGAAGAGTACAAGATTTTGGATTGATAAATGGAACCCAAGGCAGCCTTTCTATGTAGAATTCTCATCTATTTTTGCGTTAACTAGAACACGACTGGCATCTGTAGCAGAGGTGGGGGCAGGTCTCAAGACCAATGGAACTGGAACTTCAACTTACGATGCAGCCTTCGATCACATGAACTGGAAGAGGTGGCCTGTCTCTTGTCCATTCCGGATTGCCAACAAAGTTCAGATGGAAAAGATGTTTTGATATGGGAACCTGAACAAAATGGAGAATTCTCCATGAGAAGTTGCTGTTCGATCATGTCATCAAGCATGCTGGAAAGATGGCAAAGGTACAAGGTCATATGGAAGTGCAAGTCCCCATTGAAGACCAATATTTGCATGTGCTTGTTGGCTCAAGAAAGACTAGTCACAAAGGGTTACAGAAGTAAATGAAAGCAGATGGAAGACGTGAACTGCTGTTTTTATGTGGTATAGAAAGGGAAACTGTTGAACATTTATTTGTTCAATGTGAGATTAGCAGGATGGTTTGGGATGGTATGCTTCCCCTGTTCAATGCTGAGGTAAGCATTGGTACAAATCTGAAAGAGATGTAGCATGATTTGCAGGATATAATGAAAGGAAAGATGTCGAAAGTAAAACAGCAATACTCATTGGGAATGCATGCTACTTGCTGGGCCATATGGAGACATAGAAATGGGATTCTTTTTGTTCTGTGGATTCAATTGTAGCTTTGGATAGTTTTTTTCTTAGAGAATGGGTAAGGGCTTTCCTGTAGTTTTGTAGGAGGTTTAGTTTTTTTATTTTTTATTTCCTTTAATTTTCTATGCAGTTTGCATCCTTGGATGTATTTATTTGATCGATAAAATCACCCTACATCATTCTTCAAAAAATATTATATATTGAGGTAATTTGATGAATGTTGTTGGTTGCATACTTGCATGTCATGACATTTATATTATTTTTTTATTAGTTTCAGCTGCTTTTTTACTAAATGCCCATTTAAACCCCCATTCTTTAAAAAATGTTTAAAGCTCAAACCATATACAGGCCTTTTCCATTTTCTAAAACATTGCATAAAACCAGCAAACACAAAAGTGTACAAGAACAGTAAGACACATACTGATGCCGGACAAAAGAATTAGCCACAATATCACTTCTGTACAGAGTAGACCTTAGGCTACACTTTGCATAAAAAGTCAGCTTAGAATTACTTTTGCAACCATAAACCCAGAACGTTTGCTTTCATGTTCTTGTCCCAGTGTCACCCATTTATCCATAATACATAGTTGAAGTTGTACTTCAAAGTTCGGACACATCTTCGGGTTGCATTTAGTGTTCCAAAAGGTTGTGTAAAGGGAAACGATAGAATGATTCTCATAAATTCAAATAAGTATCAATGAAAAGAAATTAAAAGGCGTGTTAGAAACTATTATGAATTGAATGAAAAAGAATAAGAGAGAAAAGAGAATGATTTAAGCTTAACATATGTTTACAAGTCTAATTCAAATATCTGCAGCAATTTTTGACAAGTAGATAACATTTTTAAATATTGTAGATGCTACAACGCAAAATCAACCCATTCCAGAACTGAATATGCAGTACCACAATCATAACACAAGTTTCGAACAATCTTTTGTTCAAACTAGCCAGTTAAATTTCTTAGCATGCTAAATACCTAAGTTTTAATTTCAGGAGAAATAGCCAAGTTTTAAATAAATAAATAATGCCATTAATTATCTATAAAAGTAAGACGAAAAACTAGTTGGTTTTGAAGAAACGGACCAGGAAAATATATAGTATGCACAAATAAAAAAGAAATTGCAAAACCAGCTGAATGTAATTCTTACCTTCACTGCTTTAATGATATCCTTATCAGCATCTTTGACATAGCACCCTTCAAAGTCTGAGACTTTCTCAGTAAAGCACCCATCAGCATCAACCGCAACTATTAGGTCTTCACCCTGTATATCAGACAACAAATAAACCAATCTACAACCTAGATCCAATTGTTATAATTTGAATAACAACAACTATCTTGCAGACACCTTAAGCATCTACTTGCTCAACGTGGGAAAACAACCAGGGGAAACAAAAATATCATACAACATGAAACTACACGAACTTTCAGAGTAGAATTATACAAAAAACTACAAATCATAGTGATTAGCAGCTAAAATAAATAAAGAAGCAACCAAGAAAGAAGAAATAAAGAGTCAAACAAATCAAAGTTCTACTTAACTTGATATGGAACACCTGTGCTATATTTCAGCAAGTTCTTTTAAGTTTTGAATTTTAAACGGTCTAGACTAAAACTTAATGCAAGGAAACAAAACTAGTTTCTAATGAATGAACTGAAAAAGAAGAAAATTAAGAAGGAAAATGCTACAAACTACAAAGTTCCTCTGAATCATTAAAAAGGCAATGCATACTTTCCTCCACATAGTTGCAACTTGAGGTAGGAATTCCTACGACCTATCATTCAAATATAGGTAACCCAGAATTAAAATGAGACATTTAGCTTTTTAGGAATATATTTATTGGTAATACTTTCATATGAATCTTATTGGATGGCCAAACTTGAGTTATTTGATCTAAAATAAGATATCTAGCTGCATAAACTTGACTCTTTTTGCTTGGCTCGGAAAACCTAGTCCTGAATAGAATGTTATTTGGGAAGATACAATAGCATATGCATGTTGCAAGGTGAAAATTTATTTTGCGTAATTGGATAAGGAATTCTTCATTATTTCTATTTTAGAATATGATAGATTTATTTAAAAGGTTTTGAAATTAATTTCATTCTTGTTGATTGTTATTTAGGTGTTAACGAAATTCCCAAACACCAAACATGAAATGGGGAGCTCAGTCTATATCTATCACATCTGAAACATCATTGTCATCGCAACATAAATTTTACATGAAACAGACATCATAACAACACCTATACCAAAAGAATGAATTTGTCATCCTCCTAATTTGATACCATCACTAATATAGACTGAGCTCCGCCAAACTGAGCTCCTAATTTGATACCATCATAACAACACCTTTTCTATTTTGTCCTTTTATCATGGAAGAAGGGGTAAGTCTCGCCATCCAAAAACTCCGCCATCTACCTCTCCTTCTCCTCGGGTCACCCTCAACACCTGTTGGTCCTGCACAATTTCCACTGGCCATCTCACCGCTTGATTGTTATACATACAGTCATAACCCCAGCCTCACATGTTTCTAGCTTCACCTGCATTATCGCCGACCCCACCCTTAATCATGCCACCCTCTCCTCCATCTCAGCATTGCACCTCCCCATGGCCCACCATGTCCAGCTTCACCTCCTTCTCCCAGTTCTTCCACACGTGCTAATATCACCTTAGTTGCTGACCAATAAAAAGGACACCCTATTTTAATTCTGCTGATTTGATGAGTACCAATTAGGACAAGTATAGTTATGGGTCAATGACATCCTTCTTGAGATCAATTTCTTTAGTTTTTTCTTTGAGTGGTTAATATTTGTTTGGTTTTGTTGATGGTGTAAGAAAGAGACATGCAGACCCATTGGTAGCAGAGTGTTGTGTGCCTGCTGTTGTTATTGATGTTGCTTTTTCCTGTCATCGTGGTTGAGTTGAGCAATGTTCATTGGATGTTGAACGCCAGAAGAAGAAATTTAATGTCCTTGTTGATTTGTTCCTGTAGAACTTGACAAACCTAATAAATTATGGTTCTATACATGAAATCAATAGAGGGATGTTGCTTTTGATGATGAAATTAAAAAAAGATGTTCTGATTATGATTAAAGTCTCCCATTGAAATATGTTATAAATAACCGCACAAAAAAGAAATATGTTTAAAATAAACAAAATGAGAACTTGTGCAACTGTTTCATAAATAGTTCATAATTTGAATCTAGTAATGCATATTGATGGAGATATGGCTATTGTTGGAGGAATGAATTGTATGAATAAACACAACGAGGATTCAATTTTTGTAGTATTGTAAGAAGTAAATGATAGGCAAGGGTTTCATTTAAATAGTTGAATCTTAGAATGAATTGTTATGTTGTCTCTACCTCTCTTTTGTTGTTAATGTAGTTAATATCTCATATTAACATTGTTGGCTTAATGAGCTTAGTCTTGATTTTAATGATAACAAAATAAATTTGTGTGCTAACCCTATTAAGAAAGAGTTCTTATAGACCTTGGAAAAATAAGGAGGCAAAATGGTTCATGAAGTTTTATTGAAGACTTGAAGATAAAGTTATTAATGTATTTGCATCCTTTGTTATGTAATTTTTCATTTTTATTGGGATATATTTTAGAAGAATATGTAAATTCCTCAAAAGTAAAGAAAGTGACCACATTAATCTTAGAACACCTTAGGTCAACCCATTTAAGATGTAGGATCATAGGTACTTCGAGAGAGTCAAGTGGTACATCATGTTGGGCCCATTTTAGGTCTTCACCAAAATAAGACGTCCTATTCATAAACAGGTGTCCTAATTGGTGCCAGAGAGCACTCAGAGCAAAACAAACATCTTATTTAGGAGGTCCAATTTGCTATCTGTGAGTTGACAGGCCAGAATGGGCATCCTAAATATTTTAGAATGTCCTATATTTTGTTTACAAAAACAGAGGCTTCCAGAACGAACGTTTGACTCAATTTAGGACGCCCGAAAGCTAGCCATTGGTGATTTTTCTAAACTTCCTTTTTGCTTATGCTCCACCAAAGCTAGCATTTGGGGCTTGTTTTCTAAGGTTTTCTAGCATCATGTAAAACCTCTCCTCTGGAAGAAAAAAAAAAGGCCCAACAACAAATCCTAAGCCTTTACTATCATTCAACAGCTTTCAAGTTCCATCTATGTATCTTCTCAAGGCATTGAAGTGAATGGTAATTACACGTGTTCAAGTTATGTGTTTTGAATTAAATTGCTCATACTTGAATGATAACTTTATATATTGAGGTAATTTGATGAATGTTGTAGGTTGTAGGCATGTCTTCATGTATTCCTATTTTTTATTAGTCTTAACCATTTTTTCATTAAACAACTAAACCCCCAAAATTTCAAAAAATGTTTAGAAACTCAATCCATATGGAGTCTGTTTTCCTTTTTCAAAACCTTGCATGTTAATATAGATAGGCATCCCTCAAGAAAATTAATACAGATAGGCAAGTACAAGCATATTATACTTCAACAGCCACATGCAAAGAGCGACCTGACTAGTCTACTGAGAAAGAAATAAAAGCCCTTGAATTACATGTTAATGACATTGTATATGCTAAGAAATGGAGCAAAAGATTGATGAAGACAATAGTTTACCTTTTTGATAACATTTGAAGCAACACATACGCGGTAATCATCTTCACCAAAGGCTGGGGCACAATGAACAACTCCAGTGCCATTATCATCAGTAACATAATTGTCTGACACAACCCTGAAAGCTACGTCAGCAAACTCTAGGAAGTACTCAAAGAGCGGAATGTACCTGCAAAAAGAAATAGTATTGAGAAACATGCAAAAACATCTGAAATTATACAAAATCATAGGTAGCAGAAGGGATGCTTCCTGAAACCCTGAACATTCTATTGTATAGTTAATTAGACAGACATTAGCATTTTCTGTTAATGACAATTCAATGCTTATTTCGAAAAAGAAAACCATATCCATGTACATTCATGCATATAGGCATGTGTATCAAATCCATGTGTATCATATAGGCATTTTCTGTTAAAAAATAATTATATAAATGTAAATATATTTTGCTAGTTTCATATTCATGCATATCATATCCCATTTTCTAAAAAGTTATTGCATCCCCATATACCACATATCATATGTGGTAACCCATATCCACATTGGTGCTTCAATCAAGGTACTGAACAAATCTATGCCCATAAGAAAAATATCAGTACTTTTTTATTGAATGCCACTGTTGTTGTCCCTAGCAACTATCACACTGAAAACCCGACATTGAAATCCTCTACCTCCATTTTACAGTAATCCATTTTGCAGCTGTCCACGCAAACAAACTCCCAACCAGCCAACCTCCTGTGCAAGTGCAAGGAAGCCTAAGCACTTGGCCAAGTTGTTGGAGACAAAACATCAGTACTAACTTGATTCAATGCAGAATTTCTTTTGATGCTCTCTGGTCAAAATAGAGATCCATTTCTTTGCAAGGTGAAGCAGGAGGTGAATCTTACAATTAAAAGATGACAAACCTGTTCCTACTAACTAGAAATCTCTATAAATTGCGGTTAAACAAACATGACATGTAAGGAAATAGCTGAACCAAATTGGTTATGACAGCAAAAGAAGAGAGTCCTACTTAAGCCCCACAAGAGAAGATCCATTGATCTTTTCCAACAATTGAAAGGATCCAGCATCTGTGACATCCTTGGGTTTTTCAGTTGTGCTGCCTTTGCTCTTAGAAATTTTGACGTCTTGAACACCATTTGGTGTTTCAGTCTTAGATTTCTTTGTTGGTAACTGAGATAGTCGGGATTCTGCAACGATGTAGACTGCCCCAGTTGACTTGTCCTTTACCTGTGTAATTTGTGGTGCAAAATCATGGATAAGGTCAAAGTAGTACGTGTCGATAAATACCAGACAAAGAACAAAACTTCAAAAAAGAACATGGAGAATAATAGATAAACTACACGTTACAAACAAAGGCAATACATACTCAAAAGAATGTATGTTTCTGCCCTTGTATTAAATAACCAAGTTTTACTAACCTTAACGTATACAAAATTTGTATTTACACAAAGAGCAAGATTGCTTGGGAGAGTCCATGGTGTTGTCGTCCAAGCAACAAGTGCAGCATGGTCTGGGTCACCAACTATCGGAAAAGACACCATCACTGCAGGGTCAGAAACATCCTGCAAAATAACACATGCTTAAACCACCACCAAAATAATCAATTGGAAAAAAGGAAATATTACATAAAACCATGACAAGGAGGCGAAATGACACCATGTAAGCCTGTCCAGCTTCAAAATTCGAAAGCGCCGTTTTGAGACCAGTACTGTAAGGTGTAACCTGCGCATCAACGTACCACAGAATGGAGCATGAATACACGATTCCAAACGAAACCAACCGCTAGGGAATCATTCCGCTTAGAAACAGCATTACCTTGAAGCCTCTATATACCAGTCCTTTCTTCCACAGCTCGGAGAAGACCCACCACAGGCTCTCCATGTACTTCAGGTCCATGGTCTTGTAATCGTCCTTGAAATCAATCCACCTCCCGACCCTCGTCACGACCTTCTCCCACTCGGCGACGTACTTCGTGACGATACTCCTGCACTCCTCGTTGTACTTGTCAATCCCCATCTTCACCACCTGGTCCCTGGTCTTGATTCCGAGCTTCTTGTCGATCTCGTGCTCCACGGGGACGCCGTGGCAGTCCCACCCAAACCGGCGGGCGACGTGGTGGCCGTTCATCGACTGGTACCGGGTGACGATGTCCTTGATGGTGCCGGCGAGGATGTGACCGTAGTGGGGGAGGCCGGTGGCAAAGGGCGGGCCATCGTAGAAGACGTACTCTGGTTTGCCCTCGGTGAGCTTGAGCTGGTTCTCGAAGGCCTTGATTTTGGACCAGAAGTCCAGGATTTGCTCCTCCTGCTGGGGGAAGGAGAAGTCTTTGCCCTCGCAAACTTCTTCCATGATTGCGGTTGCGGAGTTGGTGGTAGTGGTGGAAGAGGAAGGCGTTTTCGAGGCAGAAACACGTAGGGTTTTGCACGTATTGCCCCTTACAGCTTTTCTAGGTCCCTAAATCCTAATGTCCTAGACCCTTAACTGGGGGTTGTTAAATTACGAAAAATTTCCAATGTGGTCAGGCCCCAGGGGAGGTGGGGAATGTGCACTTGAAAAGAAATTAATTTTGACAGAAATTGAATTCTTATTAATTAACTAAAATCTTAATATTTATGCCATAGTTGAAATTAAAACCAATAGAAAGTGAATTCTATTTGATTTCAAAGTATAAAAGCACAATCCACCCCTTATTTTCCGCCTTATCTCTTGAAATTTTGATAGAATTTTCTCTTCAAGTTTTAACACCTTACTTTTTTCCCATAATTCTCACCTCTCACTTGTCTTCCTCTCTCACGATCCTCACCCTTCTTTTTCTCATCTATCATCACGACATCACCATGATTTCGTTGTTCTCCTTCTTAATCCACCGACGCAACATCCTCTTCTCCATGTCCTAACCCATCAACGCAACGTCCTCTCTCCCGTACCCTAATCCATCATCCCAACAATCGTCATCCTCCTCCCCTTCAACTCGCAACTCCAATAAGATTACATTCCTTTTTAACTTTTATTTCCTTTGGTGAGTATGGTAGCGGCAATGGTGGGTATCGCGATGGGCAAGGAAGCGTCAGTGGGTATGGTGGCGACGATGATGGGATATGGCAATCGGTATGGAGGCGACAATGAGTATGGCAGTGGTAGCAGTGCGTATGGAGGTGACAATGAGTACAATCTTGAAAGTGGTGGCAAGTATGATAGTGGACATGATTGTGGATATAGAGGTGGGTGGACTGAGAACCAGAGGAACTAATGGGATAAGGGTTGTTTGGTTGTGGTAATAATAGTATGTTTTTCTTGATGTCTTGGTGTGATTAGAGTTACGAATGGAGATAGTGAACTCCATTTTTGTTGTGTTTAGTGATGGTTTTACCTCTTGATCTCTGTATTTTTGCCTATTGTATCTTGTTTGATGCATTTTGGGAGATGTTATTCTCTTTCTTATATTTGAATGCTTGTATTAGTTACCATTTTTGTCATTCTTAACATAAGAATTTTAAATGAAAGAACTCTATGTTAAAAGGAAAGAACTCTTTTGAAATGAAAACTCGACCAAAGTATTTAGCGACTGATTTAGAACTTGAACATCTGCCTTTGATAGTACTAATATTGAGTTCTTTTGTACCCTACTTATTATTAGTCATCCGAATGTTTCATCTCAATAGAAAACTTAGCATATGTCAATGCAATGTTTGTTTTCTCTTGAGTTTTTTAATATATGTAGAGTCAAGATTTCAGTAGCTTGGATAATTCTCTTGTTAATTGATCTTCCTTTTCTTGTGCTTGGATATTTATCATGGTAGTTTCCGTTACTTTTTCACATGATCATAGTCTTACATATATATATATATATATATGCTTATTTTAATTATATACTTCTCTTCTCTGAGGTGAACATGGCTAATGACGATAAGAAAATAATTAAAGGAGGAACAAATTATACAAGTTAGAGTACGAAGAGTAATGAGGTGATATTAGACATTCTTTGTGAAGCTATCAAAGAGAAAATAGGAAAAACTCTCATAAAAAAATAAAATCAATGATTTAGACTAAAACAATTTAAAAAGTACAATGCTAGAACCAATATTACAAAAAATATATATAGATAATCAAATGAAGATATGGTGTAGCATATATAAAAATTACAGTATAATTGGTCGTCAAAATAGGTGAAGTTGGAACTTTATATATGGTCATATATATATTCTTCATAAAGTATAGGAGGAATTTGTAAGAGTTAAATTTATTATACATTAGTTTAAACTTTGAAGTTTATTTTCATTTATAGATAAATATGTTTTTTATTCGATATGTTTTTGTTGTTTTAGAAACGTTCAGAGTGTGTTACGTGTAAAGGAAAGTCATATTAAATTTATAATTAACTTTGGACAGTGTTAGAAAGTAATATTACGACAACTTCAAGCATATAATCTCCTAATTTTAGAAGAACACAAAAAGAAGACGTGAGTTTAATGTTGGTTATCCAAATCAACCTAATTTTTTGTGTTTATTTCCTGGTATTAGATATCGCTTTAGTGAGTATGATGCTGATTGGATACCAACTAATGCCACAAAGAACTTTAATTATAAACATTCACAAATTAAAGTTTGTAATCAAGCGCACATTTGGACTAATAAAACATCATTTCGCTATTCTTTGAGGTTACATGTCATTCCCTTTTTAAATACAAGCTAAGATTTTTTTAGCATGTTTTTTGTTACATAATTTTATTCGTAAGGCTTGAAAAGATTTACTTGAAGAACTTGAAGATAAATTTGAAGAAACATGAGAAGCCAATCTTTCAAAATTTATTCAAAAGTTGAACGAGAAAGAAGATAAATATAATGGTATTGGATTAACGCAAAAAAAGAAGAAAAGAAAATGCAGATCAAATGCATGAAAATATCATGAATTCTATGTGGCATGGTTGATAATTGTAATTTATTTTTAAGAACTTACAATATTATTTGAACTTTTGTATAACTCAAATTTATATTTTGAAATTGGATATTTGATTGAATTTCAAGTTAGCAATTGTGAGATTAATAATTTCTACTTTCTTTAAAATTTGTTGATAAGCACAAACACCCATATTTCAGTTTCCTTTACTTTCCTAAGTAGACACAAACAACAGAAAATTATCAATAGGAAATAAATTTCCCTTACTTTCCAATTCCTAACAATTCCTATTGATTCTCGAATTACATTTCCTATCAAATTTTGTGCACAAACAAATCCCAAATGTCATTTCAAAATGCTCCAAAACTTGCAACTATTGGATGCAATATGTGGTTTTGATTGAAATCAACAACATCATGTTCTTTTTTACTCTGGTTTGCATTTAAATATTTTTAAAATTATGTGCATTTTAGACAGCTCCATGTCATTTCAAAATTGTTAGTGTTGACATTGCTTGCGTTGACAACCAAGGATGCTTTTAATAAAAAGTCGGATTCATATTTTCATGATTTTAATAAAAAATAAAGGTTTTTATCTCTATTTTTTAATAAAAATATAAAAAGTTCATTTCTCTGTGATAGCATTTGTTTGGGCTCATCCATGGCTCTAGTGACTCTCCAAGACATCTAGAGTCAGGAGTTGAAACAAACAGAATAAGAGTGCTCCAACATCTAATCCGAGTTCTCCAAACTACAACACATAGATTGAAATGGAGAGCAATTTTCAGCCAACTCCCTCACAGAGCTAATAGATCTTAGGTCAAATACCCAATATTACCTGTAACATTCACACACACAAAGCAATAGTAATTGTCAGATTTGTTAAAGGGTAAATGTGGGAATAAAATATAACTTCTGACTAGAAGCTACCTTACTCCAGTTTCTACATTTGTAAAGAAAATACTGTTACAAATACTGTATAATTCTAAGAAGCATGTTGCTGATTGAACTTGTTTGGTAAAGCTTTTGGACTTTTTCAACTTCTATGAGAAGCTACAAGCCCAAAAGCTACAAAAAAGTTCTCCCAAAAAGATCCTAAACCTCATCAAGCTAATACATTCTCTTTAGGATCATTACTCCATAGAATCATCTACTAAGACATTGTTTTCTCTTTCAGTTTATATTTTCAAATGGAATAAGCCTTGAACCCACTTTACAATACTTATTTTATTAAATTTGTGTTCAATTCTAAATTTTCTAAACTTAAGGGACCTAACTATAAAATCACTAGAAATTTCTAATTTTTGAATTAAGATCAAAAGCTCCCAAAAAACTACTTCAAAACTAAGTATTTTCTAAATATAAGTCATTCTCCAATAAATGAGATACATACACATTTATTATTAATGTCATTGTTAAATTAATGATTCCATACAGTTTTAGGGTTTAACTTGCAACTTCAGATAACTTCCAATTTTTTATTTGAAACTAATCAATCCAAAATTTAATAATATTAAATATGCAAAGATCTACATAAGCATAACAAACCATGCACATCCATTTTATTTTTTATGCAATACACTAAAAGAATGAGGAGTTATATCAAAATTAGAATCATGAATTATGGTATAATCTAAAGAATTAGAACTTATATCAAAATCTGACCTATGTATTGAAATATTATGGCATTTACAAAATGTAATACACATATCACGTTGTATGTGTGTTAATGATCAATAATAAGATTTCAGATGTAATTCTACATAACTTAGGGATTTATAAGCAAACAAGAGTAAAATACCATGATAAACATAGTCATCAGAGTTAATCTTATAAGATTAACAAAATATTGGATGGTAATGTTAATATCAGAAATTATGAGTACTTTCAATAAAGTAACAAGGGTCTAAATCTAATAATATAAACTTCCTTATCAATGACCTAATAGTATAGGGATGGAAATGCAAAAACTTTATCTTCTACCACCAACCTATGGCTACACACCTCTATTTGGAACCCAACAACCAAGCCCTTCCGTAATCATGCCGGCGACAGCCTCGTGCTTGGCACGAAAGGCCAAATGCACATGGATCGGCAAAGTCACGGCAAAATAATAAAAATAATAGTAAAAATGAAGGAGTCGCCACTTAATCTATTTAAAAACGGGAGACGAGGAAAACCGTTTAAAAACATTCAAATCATGCGATAAAACCAATGGAAAAGGTCTACATGAACCAGAAAATGGGCAAGGATCCCTGTTACGCACGAGGAAGGTATTAGGCACCCCCGTGCGCCCGAAAATCGGTCTTTTAATGGGTTTTTCGTTTACTTCTATGGAATGTCGGCTTTTCATCATTTTTTGTACGCCCGAAGGCGATATGCAATGCAATGCTATATATGAGTGGTGCCCTATGCTAAACATGGGTGCATGGGTTGTAGGGTGTGTCTTAATGCTCAGAAAGGTCACCCGTGCGATGAGTCAAGCACCGGAGCAAGGATGTTGCACAAATATGATCAAAGATCTAAAAATACCGAATGACTTTCATCCTCGCTTTACTATATGCAAAATATGAGCTATTATGCATAAAAATGGCTGAAAACAGAGTGGAGTCATCCTAGTATATCCAGGAAGATACCCAGAGAAAACCAAAGGCAAATCAAAACAGGAAATATGCTAAACACCATGCCAAAAACTACTGCGTGCAACAGAAAACAGGCAGGTGCGCCTGTTTGGTGTGCTAGACTGGTGCACCAGTCTGGTGCGCCTGTTTGGTGCGCCAGTCTGGTGCGCCACTTAACTGCTCTACTGATGTGTGCCTGGAAAGTGTGCCAGTGAAAATACAGATCAAACAGTAAGTTGGACTAATATGCCGTGCAATATAAAATCTTGTAAATTTGCTGAAACCCATCAGAACATGCATCATGAGTATCTATCAAATTCCAAGAATGAAAACACAATGTGAGTCTTATGCTCAAGGGCTATATGCCTCACACATGACCACACCACCCTTATGCTAAACAAAACAATGAGTTCTAGCTATGTCATTTAGATCTCGGTCATGGACTGTTGCATAAGAACCTCCCAAACAGGGGTTCATGAGGCAATCAGCTCACCAGATTACAACAACAGGTTGAACATGCAAGATGCAAAAGTCCTATAAAACAGTGCTATCACTGGTTGAAATCATGCATATAAAGACATGACATATCAGAGAACCAACACAAAAAACATCAAAGTCTAAAACATCCAGAACAACATGCAAATCGTGATGCAAAGTTGGTCATTTGCTCTCTGACTAGGCTGGTGCACCAAGATGGTGCTCTGGTTAAGTACGCCACCCTAGTGCGCCATATAGGTGCTCCAGTTTGGTGCATCCCAGAAATTCTGAATCATACTGCAGTCTGATTTCAGAATCTGGGCCCCAGATGCAAGTAATGAATATGGTTAACTCTATCCAGATTAAGTATTTAGATACTAGAGAACTCAAATATGATGAATGAGCAAGCATGAAAACCCTTTTATATTTCTCCTTAAATCACATATTCATGGATTACATGAGCTGCAACTACTGCTTAGTGGATTTTAAGGATCATGTGATGATTTAATTGGCTTAGCAACCATGCAAAAATGATGAATATGTAGAGAGGATGATTTATAGTTCATTTCATAGTTAGTGGTTGCATTGGATGATGATTCATTATTAACAGGAATCACATAATGCAAAAATTAACATGATACAGAAACATATGAACATACAAGAAGGAGCATCCAAATCATCATAAAAGGCCCGAAAAAGATCATTGCTATACAGATTACATATCAGTTGGTTGCATGCTTTATTCAGAGTATTATCTAAAGTTTAAGTAAAGAGATAGGTAAAGGCCTTACCTTGCCTAAGATGTTTCCTCCTTGGATGGCTCTAGATAACCCTTTTTTGTTGCTTTGGATCAGTTGGGAGTGCTCTGAAATGCAAGAAAATCCTCTGGAAACGAGTGTAAGTTGTTGAGAGTAGGTGAGTGGCTTAACCAAGAGAGGGTGGTAGCTCAGCCAAGAGAGATGAGTTGCCCAGTCTTCCCAAAAAGGCTGCTAATGAATGGCTTTTTATAGAGTCTCACAAAGGTAACTCCCATGGGATGCAAACAGCCTCGAAAACGAACAGCATCCGTAGGCGAGGGTTACAAGCACGGAAGAGGGAAAACCAGCAACCAGCACCCTGAAAAGTAGCGGTGTGCCAGCTTGGTGCGCCACTGTGGTGCTCTAGCTTGATGTGCCACTGTGGTGCTCCCGCTTGATGCTCCAATCTAGTGTTCCACATTGGTGCTCTCCACTAGCTACCTGAATTGCTAATTGGGCCACGGGCTTGCTATAGGCTTGTGGTAGGTTTGTGCAATGATCTCTGGCTGGTTAAAATGTCAAATAGGATTCGAATGTGGTTGGGCTTACTGCATCCAAAGCAACATCTTCAGAGAGTTTATATATGAGCCACCTCAAAACTAGAGTGTCTACACCTTCATCCATGCCGACCATTATATTTTAGCCACTACCACGACCACTCAAATCTCAAATAAAAACCCATACATAAGCCAAGTGACACTACCATCCTACATACATGAGTGTTATTGCAACGTAAATAAAGTTACAGTGAACACAAAGCAACCCAACATCCCAAGCATCCCTGACGACCTACAACCATTGCATACCTTACTTCGATGATCAACTCCTCACATTGACATGCACCTCCATGTCCAACCAGCCTCCCAGTCAAAGTCCAGCAAGTTTACGATCAGTGACGATGGGTCTCCTTCTCAATTACAACTGCTACTAGGGGTGGTAACGGATCGGGTCTGGGTCGGGTCTACCTATACCCAAACCCATCTTATTTCATGGGTCTGGGTCTGGGTCTAGGTCCTAAATTA
Organism: Posidonia australis; assembly: GCA_024699735.1. Taxonomy (NCBI): domain Eukaryota; kingdom Viridiplantae; phylum Streptophyta; class Magnoliopsida; order Alismatales; family Posidoniaceae; genus Posidonia; species Posidonia australis. The sequence continues at coordinate 4,224 of JAMKQA010051443.1, read as the reverse complement.
GGACCCAGACTCAGACCAATGAAGATAACGGGTCTGGGTCCGGGTCTTGGGTCTAATGGGTCCTCCAATGTATTTTCATTTTTTTGAAGAAAATAGTTTTTTAATTAAACTTAAAACATTGTAAATAAATGTGCTAAACAATTCTCTATCAATACACATATATCATGAATAAAATACAACCATAAATAAATATACAATATGAACAATATCATGAACCATTGATAGTTGAATAACACATAAATAAATATATCTAACTTCAATAAATCAACTTTGTCAATGTCTATACAACAATTCTCTATCAATGTGCATACACTATATAAATTTTAGACTTTAAAGAGAATGAGATTTAAGAGTAGAATAATATATATTATATATATAGTGTAAATATTATACATTACTCTTTATATTTAACTTATAATATATTATATATAAATCGGGTCCACACGTTCACAGGTCTGGGTATTTTTAGACCTAGACGCGACCCAGTAAATGAGCGGGTCTAGGTTACAGGTCCATGGGTCTCATTTTTAAGACCTAGACCCATACTTTATGGGTCTAGACCCACGAGTCCTGGATCCAGATCCGATCCATTACCAGCCCTAACTGCTACATTGTTGCCTCTCTCACCCACAACTCCTTTTCTCTCTCAGTACAACCACCAACAAGCGAGGATGGACTAACATATATAAGTTGTAGATGAACCCAAATGCCACTGCACCCAAAACCTTTAATGATTAACTCATAATTCATGCATATTTTATTCCCATATTTGTTTATTTTGTATATAAATAATATTACTTAAGGTGTTTTGTGCAAATGTTGCAAAACTTGAGGACTTAGAAAGAATTTACGAAAAATAAGGGAGCAAAGAATAACTGTGCCAGGAAAGAAAAGAATAATTGTGCTAGAAAAGAAAAGATTTTTGTATGGAAAATTCTAAAGCTACGTCAAGAGGTCAAACACACATTTTTCACATGTCTAAATATTGATAAAATATTAGTCAACCAGCGGAAAAAGTCAAAGATGATCTTGGATGACATGGACACCTCCTAAATTCTCAGATGCTCACAAGATACTTTTGACTCGATCTTCTTTGGATAAGATTCTCACTTGTAAATATATTGTATTTAAAATTAAAGATTAAATTTTGTATTCGGATTTGTCTCTGACGTAAGTAAGTCATTGTAAGCCTATAAAAGGACCCCTTATGTAGATGTATGGAGCTTCCATCTAGGTTTTAGATTCTTTTCCCTTCTTGTATTTTGAGGAGATCTAGAACATCATCAGTGTAATCTCATGTTCTTTTCAATAAAAGTCATTTTTTATTTAATTATGTCTTCTATTTCTCCTTCTTCCTCTTTTATTTTAATATTCTGTGCGATCATGCTTGGCTAATTTTCTAGATCTAGAGTAGAGATGAAGTTTATGTAGATTGGAATGTGTGATCACGTTTTCTTCTCTTTCTTTTTGTGCTTCGTACAACGAGTATGGGGGTAGGATGTATATTACATAAATCACTCATAGAATTGATAAACTTTGATAGACTAACATTGAGTTCATCTTTTAAGTCTATGCTTAGGGAAGATTTAATTGAGAGTTGTGTATATAAACTCGATTTCATCATATATCATCTGATTTAACTTGGTTTATGTGTTTTTACTCTTAATCTTGATATTCTATGATGCATATTTTAGCATATAGTTTATTCTTGTGCGAATAAAAATCATTAAATCAAGTTATTCAAATCAATAAAGAGGAAGAGAATAAATATGATTATGGATTCTCAATTCTATGTAAATGGATTTGAAGCCCTAGGTTTTAATTAATCTATTTGTTTCTTGATCTTTTAGATTTAGTTTTAAACATTATCTCTCTCACATTTCTTCTCAATAATTGACAATAAATCTTTGTTATTCTTAAATACTTTTTTCTGTAGGATCGACCCATATTTGCCAATGTACTACACTGGACATCATGTACTTGCGGTAATTAAAACAAACATATCATCTATCATCACGAACCACCTAACATTGTACCTTTCAATGTCTCAACTCCTCAATGCATCCATTCTTCCCAACTCAAAAAGATGAACCAACATCATGGTGCAACCATGAATGCAAACATAGTTGATGCAAATAATCATTAATGCAACCTTCAAGTATTATATTCTACCTCTCTTATAAAAATTTCTTTCTTGAAATTTACTAGATAAATGACTTACTAAATAAGTTAGTGTACTTACTACACATTTTACTCTCAAGCTCTCAAGTAGCTTCTTTGATTTCATGATGTTGTCACTAAACCTTCACCAGTTAAATAACTCTCTTACAAAGAATATGCTCTTTGAAATCCAAAATATGCATAAGCTTCTCCTCAAAACATAAATCTACCTAAATCTTTGAAGCGTCGTACTGAATAACACATCATGTAACTTTGCATATTATGATGGTAATACCACTCTGTAAGCAACTTCACCAACAAATTCTACTATATCAAAAAGTCCCACATAACTATGACTCAACTTTTCTTTTACTTTGAATCTCATCACGCCCTTAGCTGATGATATCTTCAAGAGAACATGATCTCCAACATCAAAGTACAACTCACGGGGCATACAATTTGGATAACTCTTCTATCTACTACGAGTTGCTTTCAATCTTGTCGTTATTAAACCCATCTTATTTGCGTACTGTTGAACAATAGGAGGTCCAAGCAGTCTCTGCTCACCTATATCACTCCAACATAATGGTGATCTACAACGTCTCCAGTACAAAGCCTCATAAGGTGACCTTCCAATTTTGAGTAATATCTATTGTTGTAAGCAAACTCTACTAGTAGCAAATATTTATCCCAACTATCACTATAATCCAAAGCACAAACTCTAATATTTGTCCTTTCTGATTGTCCATTTGTTTGAGGATGAGAAGTTATGTTATACCTCAATTTCACTCCCAAGGCTTTTTAAAGGCTATTAAAATAAATCTAATATAATTGAAACTAGCACTCCATGCAATCTCACGATTTCCTAAATGTACAACTCGACTAAGATATCTAGCTTTTGATCAATTCGAAATGGTAGAAAATATGTCGACTTGACCAAGCGATCTACAATCACTCATATCACATCATGGTTTTTTCTAGTATTAGGCAATCCACACACCAAGTCTATGGTCACATTCTCCCATTTCTACATTAGTAACTCTATAGATTGTAATACACTAGTCAACCTCTAATGCTTTACCTTAATCTACTAACAAACAAGACATCGTGATACAAATTCCACACTGTCTTTCTTCACTCTTCCACCAAAAATTTCGTTGTACGTCTTTAAACATCATTGCAGTGCTAAGGTAAATATTGTACAGTGATTTGTGAGCTTCTTTTAGAATCTCTCTCTCTCTACTTTAAAATCAACAGGTACCCTTTAACCTGTTCTGACATCTAATTCTCCAATCTGGTGCAACTCTAAACTCTAGGCTCCCTTTATTGGCAGCTTTGAAGGGGTAAACTGTCATTTACCCTTTATTTTATTCTAGATTATAAAAACAAAGTCCAAAATCTTAAGTTACTATTGCAAAATACCTTGCAGAATTCCATTTAAGTTACTTCATAAGTCTCTAACTTTGTAGTCTTTTATGCTTTACTTATTAGCCTAGTATATAAATAAACTCAGTCGAGTTTGAAAATAGATTTTATTTGATTTTAAAAAAAATTATATTTTAGAACATAAAGTACATAAAATGGTACAATTTGATCTTTTTGTTTTCCCGATTAAATAAAAAAGTGGTGTATAGAAGAAACTACATTTTCCCCTTGAAATATATCTATTTTATTTTACCAACCAAAGCTCAAACATTTTCAATCCTAGATATTTAACTTTTTATCGAAATTAGACAATGGTGAATTTTGGAGAATTTCAATATGGAAACTAACTTTTATATAATTTGATCAACAATGGCAAATTTAGCAGTATCATTTTGTGATGCATTTTAGTTTGATAAACAAAGGTATAATTATATGTCAAGCTTCAATGGAAAAGAACATGATTCGAGCAAACTCAATCAAAACACAAACAAGTTATGTTATCTCTACTGCATGACTCTAACATTTAGAAGCTTGGCATGGATCTATGTGTAAAGAAACAGTAAAAGAAAGACAGCTCATATATGCAATATGGTGCAGATTTTATGCTAGAAGAAAAGTAAGCATGCTTGCAAACGAGAG